>CAUYPK010039851.1:0-31926 GCA_963574355.1 Loris lydekkerianus | reverse complement strand
CAGCCCTCACCTCTCACTCCACGAGCCCTTCCCTCTCACTCCTCCAGCCCTGCCCTCTCTCTCCTCCAGCCCTTCCCTTTCACTCCTCCAGTCCTCCCCTCTCACTCCTCCAGCCCTTCCCTCTCACTCCTCCAGCCGTCCTTTCTCACTCCACCAGTCCTCCCCTCTCACTTCAACAGCCCTTCCCCCTTACTCCAGCAGCCCTCCCCCTCTCACTACTCCTGCTCTCCCTGTTCATTCCAGCAGCCTTCGTCTCTTACTTCATCTGTCTTATCCTCTCATTCCAGGAGTCCTCCTCCTCTTCCAACTCCCCTCTCACTTCACCAGCCCTCTCCCCACAGTCCACCAGCTCTACCCTCTCACTCCTGTAGCCCTCCTCTCTCACTCCACTAGTCTCCCTGTTCATTCTAGCAGCCTTCCTCTCTCACTCCACCAGCCCTCCTCTCTTTCTCCCTCAGCCATCCCACTCTCACTCCTCCCCCTCACTCCTTCAGCTCTCCCTTTTCACTCCTCCAGTCCTCCCATTTCACTCCTCCTTCTTCTTAGTCATTTTCATTGTCTTCTTTCTTTTTTTTGTTTTCTGATTCTTCCTCACTTAGCAGTCTGATAACTAGCTATAGATTATTTTTCTCTTTTTACTGATGTTATAAAGTTTCTAACACCTAAAAAGTGGAGAGTCTCAGGTAAAAAGCAGGTTAGCATGAAGGAAATAAGAGAAAAAATTTATCCTGGTAACATTAATATGTCAAAATAAGTATTAATAACTCTGGGATCCAAATGTTAAATACTAATTTTTTTCAGTTTTATGTCCTCTTGATAGTATGATGGTTAATTTTATGTGCACTGAGCTAGCCTATAGTACCCAGTTATTTTAGTCAAACACTAGGCATTGCTGTGAAGATTTTGTAGACATGGTCAACATCTACAATCAGTTAATTTTAGGTAAAGGCAATATGCTTGATTATGTGGTTGGGCCTCATTAAATAATTTGAAAACCTTAAGTGCAAAAACTAGGGTATCCTAAAGAGGAAGAAATTCTGCCATAAGAATGCAAAACCAACTCCCAAATGAGTTTTCAGCATGTTGGCTTAACCTTTGAATTTTGGATTTTTTTGCCAGGCCTTGTAATTGCTTGAGCCAATTCTTAAAATAAATTATACATATGTATGTGTTTGTATATACATATATATATATATATATATATATGAATAGAATAGTATAGGGTATATATACATATAGAATAGAATAGGACATATATATATATACACACACACACTATTCTCTGGAGAACATTGACTGATACTGATAGGAATACTTATTACAGATAATAAAAGTAATATTTCCTGAAATGTTCACAGAGTTACCTTAAGGATGTTTTATTTGGTAGTTAATAGGCACCAAGTAGCTGTGTCTATTAATGGCTAGAGGAAAAGTAGACAGTACCTGTGTTGTTCAAATAGATTATGGCTGTCTAAGCAGTTACCTGCTAGCATACCATCATCGTTTATAAAGTCTACATAAGGATGAACTGTTCTGGAATGGACTATATTACCCTTAGGAGTAATATATATTATATATACTCTTTTCATATGATAAGAAAATTCAGTAAGTTTAGCCAAATACACAAGCATATTCAGAAGGAAATCCTCAATTTATGGAAAATTGTGTATAGAGATTCAATGTTTAGTTGCAACTTAAAGCACACTCTTTTATCTTCATAGAAATAATGTTAGATACTAGGTTAAAAACCCCCAAAATTTATTACATAAATTACCCCAAATTTTACTGTGTGAATGTTATTTTAGAAATGAAGCTTTCTGTGTAATTATGCATTTGTAATGGAAAAACAAATTTCTATTTTGGAGTAACAGGGACAAATATTTTCCAGCTTCAGCTCTTCTAACTGGATGTGGGAATTCTATGCTTTGACTGGTCTGGAAGGCAAAGGAAGAAAAAATTTTCTGAGTTTAAGTCACCAGTGGTAGAGCCTGGATTATGGACCCCAGTGTCTTGCTGTTAGTATTTATTATTTGACTCTATTCATATGATCAGCATATAACTATTAATTGATTGTATAGTACCTACCTTAAATTATTTTTATTTTAAATTATCATAGATACATAATAGTTGTACATATCTATGGAGTACATGTGGTCTTTTGATACAGGCATATAATGTGTAATAATCAAGTCAGGTTAATTGACATAGCCATCATCTCAAGCATTTATCATTTCTTTGTTTTAGGAACATTCCAATTCTACTCATTTTGTTATTTTGAAATATACAATAAATTGCTATTAACGATAGTCACCAGATGGTGTTACTAAACTCTAGATGTTACTCCTTCTATTTATAGTACCTACTTTATGCCAAGCATTTTGCAAGGGACTCAAGATGAGAAAGGCCTAAAGTATCTTGTAGTTTTTCTAGTCAGACATATCACTACCTTGTACCTAAAAGAAATATTCAATGTGGTAAGTACCACAGGGGAGCACTGAGGAAGAGCATGGTGGTGTAGGAGCAGCAGCTTAGACCAGCACAACTGGAGCAGGGAGCTGTGCTAGGATAATGCAGGGGCCAGATTATGGACAGATTTCCATGCCCCACACAGGAATTAAGACTTTAGTCTAATGAAAAACTGAAGATTTACTTGTGTACTATCCTTTCTTCTTCTAAGAAAAATTATTTCTCTTGTAGTTGTAGTCATAGACATTCAGTAGTACGATACAAGCTGTTGGTTCTAATCAACTGGCAATCATCATCTCTGCCTGTCTAGTAGGGTGATATTTCCAAGGATAGTCTCAGGGTCCAGACTAGGCTGATCAGAACACTTCTAAAAAATTTAATCTTTCGTGTTTTTGTTTTGTTGTTGTTGTAGTTGCTTTTATAGTTTGAAGAGGAACATTCTTTTCTTTTTATTCAGTGGCTATTAGGTTATGAACCAGGATTTTTAGCCATCAGTTCATTGCCTTTTGGAAAAGCTTGTCTTTGAAAAGGAATTGTCCCACAGAGAAAAGTGGAAACAAGAGATGGAAAAATAGTATTTGAGAGCTTTGTTTTGGGTAGTATTTGACAGCTTTCTTTGGGTGTCTAGAAACAACCTCCATCTTCCTTTCCTACATTTTATTTGCAAAATCACGTATTTTTAGTCTTAAAGTAATTTGAGGTGAATTTATACTATATGCAACTGAAGACTCTGGATTAACATCAGTACCTTTGAAGAATTTGGAACTGGAGTCTGACATGACCTCTGAATGTAATAGGAGGTCACTCTGTCACCTGGGGGGTATGGAATGAGAAGACATAGTAAGAGGCACGGAGACCAGACAGCTCTATGTTTCCCAAGGTGTTGTTGAATGAGTCACCAGGAATGAAATCTGAGGCATTTGAAAATCTACATTTTAAATATGAACTCAAAGTAATCTTTATGCACAAAAAAGGTTTAGAATCATTCAGTTTGGAAGCTACCATACCTGTAAGGTGTGAATTGAGTTGATAAGCCAGAGAGGGTAGACAGGGGGGTGAAAAAGAGGGATTTGAGAGATATTTGTTTGGCAGAAAACAGGAAGTTGGGTTTCACAGCAGGGCTTTGGGGGGGGGGGAAGTCTAGGTTTCTAGGATGATTTTCAGATATTTGGTTACTTAGTAGATAACAGTATCATTATTCTGAATAGTTGAAGCCTCCCAACACCAAAGAAAAAGGACTAGATCTGAAGATGGAAGATAAGATTTGAATTTGGGCTTTAACTATGGATTTAAAGTGTTTGTAAGGCATCTTAATAAAGTTTTCCTGCAAAGGTAACTATACATGATGATAGTTTAGGGGCCATGCTAAGTTAGAAAGATATATTTAGTAGTTATCAGAGTATAAGAAGGAGTTGGATTTATGTACGTGACTAAGATTTCCCAAAGAATAATGAGTCTGGAGAAAAAGTTTGTGCTGGAGTCAAGACAAGGAGACATTAAGATAGGGGAATCAGGGATATCTGACTGATGATAAGGTTCATGTTATGGTCTTGAAAGTGGAATATTGAAAGATGAGTATTGAAGACAACAGTAATGGCAATTGAGCAGTTTTCTGAAAATACTTGAGTTGAGTGAATTAATTTGGAAGTACCCAAATGCATACATTATCTCCTTTCCATGGTATACAAAGGTCACGGGCACATGGGAAGCTTCCATTTAGAAGAGTTGTAAGAAAAGCCCTATCCTAAGGAAGACTTTTGCTTTTATTTAAACATAGGAATAGGAGGAGTATCCTGTAAAGCACCTAAAGGAGGAAGGGAGTGTTGGTGATGGAATCGGGTGTTCCAGAACTGGAAAGGGTCAAGAGGGTGGTCAGCTGTGAAATAGTAAGAGGCAGATGGTAAAAGGAAGGGGTGGTCTGGGATGTGGAAGCAGGTTGGAAAAGTCATAGATGATATAAGCATAGTGTCCCAACAGTCACCACACAGAGGAAAATGGGGGATTGTAACTAAATGTAACATACCTTTATTTACATAATATTCATTACAAAATTTTACAAGGAGTTGGCCAACATATAGAGAAGATTTTGTAACATTTGGTAATGAAGATTTTGTAAATATGAAGTCTGACAGTTAAGTTCACAAACTCAGCAAGGTTTGTGAACCTTGATGAGGTACCATGGACCTCATCACTGAACATCACTATGGTCACCTTTGAAGTACTTCCTGTGGGAAGCTATGCATCAATATCACCCTTCAAAGCAATTTTGGAACTCTTTTCGGAATGGCCACCAGAGCTCTTGTTATATTACCCTTGATGTCCCTAATGTCATCAAAATGTCTTCCTTTTAATATTTTCTTTATCTTTGGGTAAACAAAAAAACTGGGTTCCAGATCAGGCAAGTAGGAAGGGTTTTCCAATACAGTTATTTGTTTACTGACTAAAAACTCCCTCACAGACAGTGTTGTGTGAGCTGTGCATTGTGGTGATGCACAGCCACACTTTTTCATGCCAATATTTTCAGTTAAGATTTTCCTATTTCTTTATCAATGTTTACTTGGTCTGCTATGTTTCTCACGATCATGTGATGATTTTGATGTATAATTTGAAGAATTTTTGCAATTGTTTTTGTCAGTTCTGCTCATCACTCACTGCCCTAACCCCTTTTCATCAGTGATGCTTTCATTCCCCTCAGAAAAAAGTTTAATCCTTTTGTACACTGCTTCTTTCTTCACGGCACTATCCCCATAAACTTGGACTAACATGTCAATGATTTTACTTCCACTCCTGTCAAGTTTAACATTTGTTTGTTGCTCTAATTAAAGCTCCAACATTCTCCCAACAGCACACAAAAACATGCAACAACTATAATGAACACCTCTCAGCAGGATACCACCACATGATGACACAAAATAGCTGTGAGACACAGATATACCAAGGTTATGAAACCTTACTGAGCTGTTTGTATAGTGAATGATGCCAACGCAAGCACAGTGGCAAGTTTGTGAACTTAATTTCACACCTTGTAAAGGTACATTTATCTATAATTTCCCACTTTCCTATGTATGGTGCCTTCACATACACATATAACATGTACAATGTCTTGTATACCAAGGCATTCACAATGTTGTCTAGGACTCTACAAGGCCTGTTTCTTGACTGGCTTTCAAGGTCTGTCCCACACTGGCCCACATTAACTTGTTGGCATTGGGTCTCACTCTCAGATTCTTCTTGGGTCTCAACAACTCTGCTTCTGCTTCAGCTTAAAAAAAATTTTTTTTTTTTTTTCAGATTAATATGAGGGTACAATCAATTAGGTTACAGTGTTTGCATTTGTTGGGTAAGGTCCCTGCTGTAGTCGACCTGACTAAGCTTTCATTCATTTTTAGAACTCTTCTTTCTCAGTTCCTTATACATCTATTCATAGGATTTCTCCAGGCTTGTTTATCCTTTCATTCATCAGAGTTTATCTCAATTTCTACTTCACTGGGGAAGAAACCTTGTATCCCTACAGATTCAAATTATTTATTCTTCCTCTATGTGTATATGAAATTGTGCCAAAGTATTTTGTATATTAATAGAGTTCAAAGGAGAATGAGAATATGCTAAGAAATGCCAGTAGAAAGACCCTTAGATGACTTGGGGCAGAGATCAAGTAAGTTAACTTATAAGTCACTTTAAAATCTCCAAGTGTAATATGACAACATGAGATAGGGTAGCCAAGGCAACTATCTAGAACAGTTTCCAAATTCCTTTAATAAACCTATAGTATCAGGGTATTGTGAGGTGCTTTTGAAAATTTCCCATGACTAGGTCTAGGCCATACTGTCAATTTACTAAATCTGACTCTCTGATGGTGAGCCCTGGAACTCTCTGTATATTTTTATAGCAATATTTCTGAGTGTACTGTTAATTTATATTTTAATACTAGATATCTACTTGGTTACTGATAATATAGTTTGACTTACATGGTGATAAACATGTATATAAATGGCAAGAAAAGAGTACATAGATTAAGGTAAGAAATGGTGGACAGTTGGTTGGAAAAATAATAGAAGGGACTTTGCATGCAATGAAATACCAGGGAATTATTTTGAGTAAATAGTGATGCTGTGAATGGTGTGTTTTAAGAAAATTTATTATATGTCCCCACAGGAGTTTTGGGGCTTTCCCCTCCCTTTACCTGTTTCATGATTTATTTTATTTTATTTTTTAATTTATTGTTGGGGATTCATTGAGGGTACAAGAAACTAGGTTATATTGATTGCATTTGTTAGGTAAAGACCCCCTTACAATCCTATCTTACCCCCCAAAGGTGTGGCACACACCAAGACCCCACCACCTCACTCCTTCCCTGTCTCTGCTCTTCCTTTCCCCTCCCCTCTCTCATTCTCTCTCTGTTTCATGATTTTATAATCAAACCTAATTATTATCAACCCTTAAATAAAGACACTACTGATAATTGATTTTGCATAATTTTAGCTTCTATATATATTTTTAAAGCTGTATTTTGGGAAAAAACATATACAGTGTGTCTTTCTTTTCAGATATTTACCTTTATGAAAAAGAAAACACTTAAAACACTTAAGATCCTCATCTGAACATAACGGATTAGTCCAGAAATAGCATTATGGGGCTTTGCAATTATTTTTTTCTTTTGTTTCTTTACCAAATTCTAATAATTGGAAGAATTTCTATTTTTTTTTTTCCTTCTGCAGTGGATATCCCCAGAAATCACTTACTTTAATAATAAGTCACTAAAGGATGCCTAAATCAATCTACAATCTTCCTTTATAAGTTCCTTTAATTGTTTTTAGATGAAGATATGATGAATAATTTTGGATTTTCTTATCACAAAAATAAAATGAAGGACCTCAATCACCAAAAGAGAAAAAAAAAGAAAGAAAATTATTATGATTTCTGTAACTAATATTTAGAAATAAACTCCCAGTGACTCATGATTATTATACTTAATTTAGAATTAACATATTTAATATAACATGATTTTAATGAGGCTTACTTAAAGTTTTCGTAGAAATGCAAAAATGAAAACTCTAACCTGCAATCTTCTAGAATTGTTTTTTTCTGATATTGAGAAATTTGGTTCTTTGTTGTTATTTTAAGTTACTTCGAACAATTATATTTATCTGTAATAAAAATTTATTTGTTTGAAAAATCATTAGTTTTTGCTATGATATTTATTTTCATTTTCTCTAGGGAACTAAAAGTTATTGATTTTCAAACTCAGAAACAAAACTTATTCTACACCACTGCTCTTTATCCTAAATATATATGTGTATGTGTGTGTGTATAATTTTTACCTTTACTCTTTGTACTAATGAATTCCTGGCAGTCTGGTGAAGGAATTAAAAATAATAATTTTATGTGTACTTTTAGGCACAGAAAGTTACTTTTTTGCTGCTTTGCTAAAGTTATATATGTTTTATAATTTTTTCAAAAGAAAAAAATTGTGTGCCATCTTTCAAACCTTTCTTTACATTTAGATCTGTTTCTAAAGCTACTTTTAAGAAATATATAATTCTGATCAAGAATTCTGTTTTTCTCTGAGAAAACTTCCTTCTCTATCTGATTTGGGGTGACACGGTGGTGATTACCTTTGTTCCTACTTAGATATGCTGAAATTGCTTCAAGGCTTTGAAGTTCTGAGATTTAAAGAAAAGATGAAATGTAAATATGTGTTTGCTATTTTCATATGGAAATGATATTCTGAATCAGAAATACACTTCTTTGTTGGCATGCACTGGGTCTTATAGAATAAATTAAAAGGCACTTGAAGATAGACACTGTGTGTTTTCATATAACTGCACTAAGGTACATTATTAAGTGACTGGCGTGCAAAACTTCTGGGACTTTAAAGAGTGATTGAAATTTTCATTAAATTTTAGTCCCTAATAATTTGAGGATTTGTTTATTTCTATGTTTGGAGCATGTTCATTTCATTTTTTTTTTTTTTTTTATTAAATCATAGCTGTGTATATTAATGCAATCATGGGGTACCATACACTGGTTTTAGATACCATTTGACATATTTTCATTACACTGGTTAACATAGCCTTCCTGGCATTTTCTTAGTTATTGTGTTAAGACATTTATGTTCTACATTTACTAAGTTTCAAATGTATGCTTGTAAGATGCACCGTAGGTGTGGTCCCACCAATCATTTCATTCTTTAAGTTCCAGTGTTCTCCTGCTAGGTTTTGTTTAGTAAGTAACTTTGTATTTTATTACATATGATTATTAAAGCTATATATGTCATTGTGAAAAATCAAATAATATACAAAGTATAGTGAAAATTACTAATAACCTCTCCAAACTCAACCACTATTACCCTTTTGGTACACATCCTTCCAGACTTTTCCTTGCCTATATGAATCTTTGTAGGTCTAACTCAATCTAGCATCTCATTCTATGTGCGTCTTTGAATGGACCTCTCTCTCTTTTGGCTGGATTTTCCCTCTTATAACATTTTTTTCTTCATTCTATTTTATAAAGACATCTGTCTTTTATTTCTACTTCTCTGCCCCTCATCGTCTTCCATGACACTCTTAGTGTCTTTCAAATTCTCCACTTTGGAATCCATATATATGTAAATGCATGAGTGTGTATATGTGTGAGTATATGTATATACATATGAGCATACAAGTGTGCATATCTCCTTTTATGTGTACATATATGTCTATGTCAAAAAAGAATCCTTAGACACATGCTTTCTTGTAATTTTTAAAAAACCCTTTCTATTACAATAAATATAGATCTAAAACTCTGTTTTTAGTGACTGAAATGTGTCCTATAGTACTGAATAGTATAGTATAGACTTAAACTATTTACCTCTTCTTTTTAGACAGTTTCTTTTGGCTCTTTAGGATGTTTCCTTTTTTTTTTTTGTTACTATCTTTAGTCCTTTTAAATGCATATTTTATATATTTGTATAACAATTTCTTATATTTGAAATAAATGTTGAAATACTTTTAAACAATTTTTTGGAAGGCTGGGTGGGTGACATATTTCTTTATCTTTGAATTCTGATTTTTGCGTTCTGCATACTTTAGGTTATCTTCCTTTTGTCTTCTTTATGCGAAAGACCCCTTGATTTATGATTATTAAAGCTTGGATAGAATACTTAGGTCACATTCCACCCATGCAAAACTATTGCTTCTATTTTCTAGATAAAGTTGACGGCAGTGGTGGGTACAACGTGTATCCATTTTCAGGCGCATTCACTTCTTTTTATGCACTAGACTGCACGTGCATGTGAAGAGAGTGGAAAGGGAGAAGGGTCCCAACTCTTTGTGGTTTAAGACAGTGACTTGCACCAAAAGCTCTTCTTCCTCTTTCACCTAAGCATCTGTGGAAATAAACTAAAGGATGCCTTAGAGAATAAATAAAATAACAAGAATCCTGGAATATAAGAGAGAGTGCCAATAATGTTTAAAACTCTCTGAGGACTTTTTGGAAATCACAGAGTCAGAGTGATGAAAAAACCAAGACAGAGAAATTTAGCCTAGAACAGCAGAGATAAAAAGAATTCTTCTCAAAGAAATTCATGTCATGTGTTGAATTTCAAGTTAAAAAATATTTAGTTTAAGAAAAAAAGAAGAGTTTGGGCTCTACGGCAGCATTAGGATGTTTTAAAAAATTGCACGTAAGAAGTATTGGGCTTGTTGGGTCCCTTTCCTTCTGTTTTCATTTTTCTTTCTTCCCATTTGCCCTGGTATGTTTGTTCTTTAAGGAGAATTTCAAGGACTCTAAAGAAAACTGTTAATTTGCTTTGAGATGTCCCCTGCTATGGCTACTAAGGCCAGAGAAAGACGCAGATAAAATTCTGGTTCTCCACAACAGACATGGAGAAGGAAAAGGGAGAGCAACAGTTTCCAGGAGTAAAAAACACTATCCAGTTCCTTTCTGTAGTAAAGTTTAATATACCTGAGCTTTTTTGAGGGTTCCATCCATGCTTGTCAACCCAGCAGTCTGCCCACTCACACCACGGGGGCCTGTGTTTTGACACATGCTTGTGCTTACACAGAGCTTATGGTCAAAATTTCCATTCACGGGTGAAGCTCAGTGAAGTGATTTAATAACACGATGCAGAGAAAGACACACAAACATGAACCTTACTCATGGCCATTTGTTTATAAATATGAATGGTAAACAAGGAATCATCAACAGCCTAAAAGAGAAAGATCAAGCTGACCAGAGCTCCTTATGTTGATCAGTTTGCTACAGTGTCTTGGGTGGTCAGCTTACAGAGGTTCTGCTGTATTTCAATTGAGCAAAAATTTAAAACGTCAAAAATAGCACATAAACATTTTGGATTGTTGGCCTCTTGAATAATTGGAAGATACGGCAACACTGGACCAACGTCTCCCCATGGCATCCACCTGCTCTTTTTGAAAGACAGTTGCTGCCTTTAATGGAGCGTATACAGTACTTTGGAACATATCCTATTATAACCTTCTCCAGTATCCTACCTGCTCCTCTCTTCTGTAACTTTCCTTACACTTGTAAACACGTTAGTTTGCAAACCCCATTGCAAATATTTTACATTACATGTCCTAAATATACTTTATGGATTTTCTGGGATAGGGGCAGTTTGTTCTGTATTTATTTTGGAAATAATACAATATTATAAGATGTTGATAGCAATTATCTGTGGCATGTGGCTTTCATATTCATCAGCATTTCTTTCTTTTTTTTTTTTTTTGGAATTTGTCTTATACATTTATTTATTTATTTTTTATTAAATCATAGCTGTGTACATTAACGTGATCATGGGGCACCATACTTGCTGACAGTTATGTTCTGAGCTGTCCTCTTCATGACCCATAGGGAGCAGTGTTTTGAGAAAGTCAGTTAGGGTTATGGCAGCTGTGTGTGGTTCAAAAGCAGAGTCAGGCTGTACAGCTATAGAAATAGGAATGAGAGTTACCACCCCGCCCTAACCATTTGGATCAATCATATTTTTTCTCAACAACAGCAGGCCTTTTAAGTTTTGCCTCCCTATTCTTTAGTTCCTTGTCTAAATAAGCTCTTTGATACAGGAGTCTTGTTTTCACTGTGGTGTTTCGTGAAATGCCATATGCATACATGACATTTTGTAGACAATAAAAATGGCAATGATTATAGGCTGTTGGTAGTCTTCTGTTGATATTCCTGCTGGTAACAATGCACAAAGATATCACTTGACATTCTATTGAGTTAACAAAAACTGTTGTGTTGATTTCCACTGCTGTTAAGAGCAGGAAGAATATTGATTTTAATCAGAAGAAACAGGGAAAATTGCTTTGACATGTGTTTTTTTACTCCATCTTTGAGAATGTCATGAAATAATGAAAAGAATAAATAATAATCTATGCGGAGATCTTTCCAAAGGGCTGAAAGTTTGTTAGAAAATAGTGACCCAAGCACAGAAATTTATTTTTGGAAATAAAATGTTTAATCAGCCTTCTCAGAACAATCTTTTGCATGACTATTATAGGCTTTTTGCTGGAATATTAAACAATTGTGATTTTAGTCAAACTGTGATTGAAATATTAAAAAAAAGGTTTAATTTGTTCATAATTGTAATATAATATTTATATATGTATTTATTCATTGAACAAATATATAATGAGTACCTGCAATATAGCTGGTGTTGTCTTAAGTCCTGGGAGTGTAATAAAGGGCAAAGCAGTCAAAGTCCGTGCCCTAATATGCTATGTATTCTCCTGGATGAATGTAGATAATACAAATTATTATACAATGTCAAATGGCAATAAGTATTATGGAGAGAAAAACAAAGCAGGCTGAGTGGGATAGAAATCCAATGCACAGGGGTTGGTAGTACCCATTTTATAGTGTGGTTAAGAAAAGCCTTTCTTGGAGACCTAAGCACACAGGAAACACGCCAATTTAGGTATTTACTGAAAGAGCACTCCTAGTAGAAGGATGAGCAAATGTCCTGAGGCAGCAGTGTGCTCAAGAGCCATCAAGGGGTCCTGTGCAACTGGGAGGGCAACTGATGTCAGCAAGGAAGTGGGAAGATTCCCAAATTACAGGACCTCAGAGGCCATTACAAGTGTTGGCTTCCGGTCTGAGTGAGATGGGAAATGAGCAGAAAGCCACAAGCAGAAAAATGACCCAATCTTACTTTCTTTAAAAAGGATTACTTTGTATGTGATAAGAACACCTGGAATGGGACCAAAATGGAAGCCATTACTGTAAGTGGCTAGTTCAAATCCAGGCAATGGGCAAGAGTGATATGGACAGAGTGATAATAATAGAGCAATGGTTCTCAACATATAGGTCACGACCACTTTGTAACAATGAAAATACATCCTGCATATCAGATATTTACATTACGATTCATAACAGTAGCAAAATTACAGTTATGAAGTAGCAATGAAAATAATTTTATGATTGGGGGTCACCACAACATGAGGAACTGTATTAAAGGATCATGGCATTAGGAAAGTTGGGAACCACTGCAATAGAGGGTATGGTAAGACATTAGGTTTCTGCCATATTGTGGAGATAGAAGGGTCAGAATTTCCAGATGGATTAGGTGATGGTGTGTGCTAAAGTAGGAAGCTGATTAGGATTCTAATGTTTTGGGCCTGAGCAACTCAGATGGGTGATACTGGGACAAGGAGTTTGGTAGGGGAACCCAGCAGTTCACTTTGGGATATGTCAAGTTTGGACATTGGAGAGATGAGCATTTAGTTCCAAGGGAGAGGTCATGGCTGAAGATGTAAATTTGGGAATCATGAGCATAGAATCGGTATTTAGAGCCGCTAAAGAGAAGACACTGGAAGAAAGCATTTAAGGAGTAAGTTTAGATGGTGAGTTCTGAGACCTGAGGGTAGAGGGTGGAGAAATCTGCACTGAAGACCGAGGAGCAGTGAGATGGTGAGTACAAGCAGAAACAAAAGCGAGTGGTGCATTGGAGGCCAGGTGACCAGATCAGCTGTTCAACAAGGAAGAGGGACACGCAGAGTCAAAAGCTGTCTATGGGTCTAATGAAATGAGGATGGAATTGTTTGCTATCTTGTGAGTTGTGCAGTGGAATGGAGGAGACAAAGTCGTCCTGGATGGGTTTAAAAGAGAACAAGAAAAATAAATAGCAAGTAGAGACAACTTTACTGAGGAGCTGCTATAAACAGGAAAATGGTAGCTCACACACCAAGCCTGCTGGGGTGATGTTTGCTGGTGGAAAACTCACAGGGGCAGAGCCAGCATCAGAAGTGTGAAGTCCCATTGCTCATTGCATTTTAGAGCTGTACACAGAAGTCTAGCAGGGGCAAGTGTCAGATTCCAGGAGAAGGACTTGCCCTGGCCGTGGGGCCTAAATGCTACACCAGCTTTTTTCCTGATGTGACACTTTGACTCCAGCCCTATTCCCTTAGTACCTGCCTTAACTGCTCAAAGGGCTAGGGTTTCAAGCTGCTAGATGACCAGAACTGATTATAATAATAGGTAGTAGCTTCCCAGTTTCTATAAGAGCACTCTAGGAGAGCAAGTGTTTTTTTGGGAGCCCAGGCTAAAGGAAATCAGTCTTGCCAAGGAAATCCTTATATAATAAGAGAAGCAGCAGAAGGGGTAAGGGAAAGATTTTCCTAACTCATCTCTTTCCCTCCTCTCTCATTGCCCTCTTCTCTCTTCCCTTCCCCTCCCTCCTTCCTCTCTCTCTCTCCTTGCCTTCCTTCCTCCCTTCTTCTCTTTCTCCCTCTCTCCTTCCTCCCTCCCTTTCCTTTGATGTGCAATATTATAGATTTTTGTATACCAATGAGAATAATCTAGCAGAAAGAAAAACTATTGAAAATGTGGGAGGAATAATCATTGGAGTGATTTCTTTTGGGAAGGTGAGAGGATTAGGATTCACCTAAGAGCCTGGCCTGTGAGAGAAGAGTGGCAGGATGTCCATGTTGATAGGGAGGAGGCAGGATTTATGAGCACAGATGGTCTTATGCTGTGGTCAGAGATGGTGGATGTTCTTTTAGCATTATGTCTAAATTCCCAGTGAAACGTGAACTTGCACTTAGAGCAAGGAGAAAGAAGTAGGAGTTGGAGTGACTGTAACCGTGTGTGATTAGCAATTCTGTCTCATCAAAGAAAACAAATTTTATTTGGTACATGCCCTTAAAACGTAAATTACCTTCCCTCTCTTACTGAGGAATGAATTTTGTGGATTTCTGGTAAAAGTCTTGATTAAATCCATTTAGCTTTTGGTCAAATGTTTATTTCAATGGGTCATCTTTTGCAGTGAAAAAGTTATTTTTATGGCACTCTGTGATTTGAGCCATGTTAGATGATTCTGCAGAAAAATGAGCACAATGTACATGTGGTTATATAAAATATGTTCAGAAGAATCTAATTATTAAGCATACATATATGTTTAAAATTCACTAACCTTCAAGTGGCTCACAGCAGGCAAAACATGACATTTGCAATTGTGTCTTTATTGCCTTCTGAGGGCATGGGATGATTGGCACATTGAAACCTATTTACAACTGTGAGACAGGATCGGTTATTCACATAAATTCATTTTTTTCCATGTTTGGGGCTTAGATAATTGGATTAAATTATAACAAAATAATTCATGCCTGCTATATTTATGCTCTCTTGGATGGATGAAGAAATTGACTATTTTGGTAAAATGCATGTATTTTTAAAAGATGTTATTAGTATGTATGATTTTTGTAAAAGCAAGCAAAAATGTTCTATATTAAAATAAATTAAGTAACAGAAAATAACTGGACTCCATGATCTTTGATTTCTACAGCTTTAATATGGAGGTCAAGTTAAGGTTGCACTAATTGACTTCTATAGACCCTTCCAATTATAAAATTTTATGATCTCTAAAAATAGTTTCAGTGGGCAAGCCATCTGTGGTTATTAACCTGGACAAAGCCATGTACTAGTTTTCTAACATATCACTGGGTGCTTCCTCTGAGATAGCATTTCCTTCTTTTTTTTTTTTTTTTTTGAGTTGATTATTCCTTTTTACTTTAAGTTGTTAAGGTAGCACAAATGCAATGAGGGGAGGTATTTTAAACTTCATGATTTCTTTTCTTTTTCTTTCTTCTTTCTTTCTTTCTTTTTTTTTTTTTTTTCTCAAACCTCATGTTTAAATGGCAGAGATGTGGAAGTAAAATTTCCATGGAACCTGTTGAGAATGAAAATAGGGTGTGAGACCATGCCAAGGAATCTGCATTTTAGTAAACACTCAGGTGGTTCTGATGTGGGTGGCCAATGACATACAAGTTGAAACCCTGCCCTATTTATTATGTGGAATTTATGTGGTTATGTATATGTGGTTATGTAATTTATGTGGCCTGATTTAGTAATTACTGGGCATGAGGACACATCTGCCATGATGTTTAGTTGAAAATCAAAAGATGCTAAAAATTAACAAAGAAATAGAAAATAAAGGGTAGTGTGGCAAGCTTTCCGGTTTGCTGAACCTGGGAGAAGATTGTAAAGATATTGCAATGAGAGGTGTCACACATAAATTCCATTTAAATGTACAACCTGTGGAGTGAGTAGGGAGGCACCAAAATGCCAAATTCCAGGAAATGACATGTTGTGATGTAAAGAAATAACTCGAGATTTTATAAACCAGACCAGCTTTGTCTTCTGTTAATGTTGTGGACTTGACAAGGGCAACAGCTGGTGAGAATATGATTCTTAAATCTGTAACATAATATATATAGGTCTGTACATCGATCGCTGAGATCTATATTGAATGCAGAAAACTATAATGCTTGAAGTTATTAGAAATGAAGAATCCTTTTAAAAAATGCTGGTAAGTTACATATTTCCCTTGTCCTTTTTCCTTCTTCCATCCTTGACTTCTGCTGGGCTGTCCAGCAGGTCCAGAAGAGGGGAGAGTAGGGCCAGCCTGACTCTGTCCCCGGGGCTGAGCGGGATGGTGAGCGTAGGTGGCCCGAACAGGAACACATGAAGCCGGGAGTCTGTCGAAGCAGCAACTCAAATTTATTGTCAAGCAGCCGCTTATACAGAGCGTGGGGAAGGGGCGGGGAAAGGAGGCAGGGGATGAGGTGCGTGACAGGGTCGGGCCAATGGCATGGTACCACACTGGTTGTATCTAGGTAGAGGCAGTTTCAGGCCGGGCCTTGCTGAGTCGTTGCTACGCAGAAGTAGCTCCATAGTAGCCTAGTAGCCTACTTCTAGTCAGGCTCGGGAAGTTGCACTAGGCCTCAGGGACATGGCAGGGCCCAACAGACTTCCTGTATCTCTCCTCTCTTTTTTTTTACTCCTGGTGTTTTTACATTTAGATCTTGTGTATGTATTCTACAATCAAGGGGAAAGCCTTTTTTATTTTTTTCTTTAAAAATTTTTTTACAATTTTAAAAATTACAAGCTCCAATAGGGTAAGAGCTATGATAAATACAAGTACTGTACATGTTTTACACTGAAATTGGTCATATTAGATTTGAAATCAATATTTTAATACGTTCTCTACTGTTTGCTTAAAATTTTAGTTCTTATTCTCTTCCTAGGGGGATCTCCTACTAGTTCTTTGAGCTCCAATGAAAACCTTATTTCTTCAGAAATGTTCCCCCGATCACTGTCTTATAGCTGTCCTATCCCCACATATATATTGCTTTGTCCTCTGAGTTTTCATAACAATTTTATGATACTATTTATCAACTTGTGAGCTTCTTAAGTAGGGTGATTGTAATTTTTAATTTTCTTGGGTCAGTTTTCCTGCCATAAAAGTTTCCTTTCACTCTCAGAAGTGTCCCAATTTGGATAGTAGATGATATTTGCATCCTGTCATAGGGTTTTTCTATCCATTGCAGTTGATTTGTTATCTGGTATATAAAGGATATTTGATTGGAGTTTGTCAATGAGTTTGAATTGAATTATCATTTGATGGCTGGAAAGGCTGATACAGGCTTGGCAGAAGCCTTTGAGTATTTTATAGGTGTTATTATTTATATTTATTATTTATAAATAATTGATGTTCCAAGACAGGCAATGTGGGAGCCGGCGAAGCTACTGCTTCTCTGTAGAAGGCAGAGATAACTTGTCCCAAATTTTTGAAGAGTTGGCTGCAGTTTCTTTCTTTCTTTTTTTTTTTTTTTTGAAACAGAGTCTCACTTTATTGCCCACGGTAGAGAACTGTGGTGTCACAGCTGACAGCAACCTCCAACTCCTGGGCTTAGGTGATTCTCTTGCCTCAGCCTCCTGAGTAGCTGGGACCACAGGTGCCCGCCATGCCTGGCTATTTTTTGTTGCAGTTTGGCCAGGGCTGGGTTTGAACCCGCCACCCTCGGTATCTGGGGCCAGCACCCTACCCACTGAGTCACAGGTGCCACCCATGGCTGCAGTTTCTAATTGTTGATCCAGAGACTGTCCAAAAAAAGAGTAAAAATACCCTTGAAGACAGTTTTTTTGTTTCATGGCAAAAAAGAGAAAAATATAAAGCTTAGGCAGTCTTATACATTATGTTATTGATGTAAGCCTTAATATAGATGAGTTAAAATTAAACGTATTATATTTATTGGATTGTTCTTTAAGATTATATCTAGTGGTAGACTATTGTTTGTATATTAGAATTTTCTTTCTTTTCTGAATTGATGGTAATTATCATATTTTGCATTGTATAATGTGCACTTTTTGGTCCACATTTTTGAGGGGACAATAAGGATGTGCATTATACATGGTAGTGTGGCTCAAGAGTGGTGAAGCCCAGTGGACCTCCTTGGAGCTGCCTGGCCTTCATGCTTGGGCCTGCTGGGCACATGGGATTCCAGTTCAGGAGGATCTGGGATCTGGTGGGAGCAGGTTAGAGTGGCCTCTGCTAAGTGCCATGATCAGGGAAGGGGCAGTAGCAAGTCTGGTGAGATAGGCTGTCACCTGGCAGGGTGGGGACTGAGGCCCAACACCCGACCACATGGATGGGGTCAGGAGCCCCTTGCAAGCTGCAGGGACTTGCGTGACTGCAGGCTGAGCAACCTCAGAAACTCTCATCCCATCAGTCACTGGCAAGGCCACCCTGGCTGTGCCTCTGAATGGAGCAGGGAAAGAAGGGCTTCTGGGAGAGAGGGAAGGGGCAGCCTCACACAATGGGTGGCTGCAGTAGGGTGGTGCAATCTGCACATTTATCCGGGGAGGGTTAGCCCTCCCCAGATGTGTCCTCTGGGAGACAGGCACTTTGTCAGGTAGTGTGTTCCTGAAAGTTTGGGCATAAAGCATAGATGACATACATATTGGAACCCTGCCCTATTTATTACATGGAATTTATGTAGTTATGTATATTTCACATGTAGTTATGTATATTTTTCTTGCCTATGTACTGGTAACAATCTTTCTTACCAAGGTAAGAAGTTGGCAATATCATAACCCAGCAAGCATTGCTAAGGAAATGAATTAGGGACAGGAGAGTGTTGCCTGAACTCATGAGGTGAGGGTAACTGAACTGCTCAAACGTGTGTACTATAGAAAGACCAGTCATTGCTTCTAGAAAATGAAAGCGATGGCACATGTTGTATTCATTGCTTCATCCGAGAGTCTTACACATGTGCCTGCCCAGTACACGTATTTGTTATATAAATGAAGACAGTGACTCCATGAGTAAAATATTCTATGGAGAGCATCTGAAGTGGTCCCACCTGGCATGCAGTTGAGATGGCATGCCTTGCTGGCTGTCCAACCCTCTGAGCAGGTATCTGGTACTACTCCTTGCCTTCATTTGCTTAAAATTTTGACTAAGAGTTCAGTGTTTCTTTGTGTGCATCATTATATTGGTCTCTTTTTTTTAGTTTTCAAAACTGAAAAAAAAGTGGCAAAATATATATAACATCAAATTGACCATCTTAACTATTTTTAAGTGTGCAGTTCAGTGGCACCAAGCACATTTGCATTGCTGTGTTACCACCATGACCATCCGTCACAGAATTCTTCATTTTACAACAAATTATACCTCTTAAACAATAATTTCCCATTCCATTCTCCCAGCCATGGCAATCCTCATTCTACTTTCTATCTTTATAAGTTTGACTATTCCAGGTACCTCACATGGAGTCAAATCATACAGTGTTTTTTTTTTTTTTTTTTTGGTGACTGTCTGATTTCACTTAGCATAATATCTTCAAGATTCATCCATATTGTAGCCTTTGCTGGAATAGTACTCCATTGTATGTAGATTCCTATGCCATATTTTATTTATTCCTGTATCCAGTGATGGACACTTGGGTTGCTTCCAATGTTTGGCTATTGAGAAGAATGCTGCTAGGAACATGGCTTTACAAATATCTCTTCATGTCTCTCCTTTTAATGTTTGGGTATATACCCAAAATGGAATTGCTGGATCATATAGTAATTTTATTTTTATTTTATTATTTTTTAAATTTATTTATTTTTTATTGTTAAATCATAGCTGTGTACATTAGTGCAATCGCCTGTACCCATTCTAAGATGCACCATAGATGTGGCCCCACCCATCACTTTCCCTCCACTAAAACCTCCCCCCTCCCTTCCCCTTCCTTGGCCCTTTCCCCATAGTCTTGTGCTATAGTTGGATTATAGCCTTCACGTGAAAGCTATAATTTAGCTTCATATTAAGGCTGAGTACATTGGATACTTTTTTTTCCATTCCTGAGATACTTTGCTAAGAAGAATATGTTCCAGCTCCATCCATGTAAACATGAAAGAGGTAAAGTCTCCATCTTTCTTTAAGGCTGCACATTATTCCATGGTATACATGTACCACAATTTGCTAGTCCATTCATGGGTCGATGGGCACTTGGGCTTCTTCCATGACTTAGCAATTATGAATTGGGCTGCAATAAACATTCTGGTACAGATATCTTTATTATGTTGTGATTTTTGGTCTTCTGGGTATATACCTAGTAAAGGAGTTATAGGATGAAATGGCAGGTCTATTTTTAGATCCCTAAGTATTCTCCAAACAAATGGGTACAGGCGAAACTTACTAAATGCACAATACAAATGTCTACATACAATAACTAAAATGCCATGAAGGCTACGTTGAACAGTTTGATGAGAATATTTCAGATTGTATATGAAACCAACACATTGTACTCCTTGATTGCACTAATGTACACAGCTATGATTTAACAACAACAAAAAAAAAAAAAAAAAAAAAAAAATGAAGGATCCAGAGTGGCATCTTCAAGCCCCACCCTAGCTCCCAACCTCGGGAAGCGACTCTGCTTTCACCCGGCTTTGACATGCTAATGCTGCAATCTCCGTGGAGTAGAAAACACCTGCGCCTGTAAACCTTTGGATTTACATACACACGTGTGACCCTTCCCATCCTGAGGCCACTCTGCCGATATTGATCGCAGGTTAGCAAAGGAGCACGCTTTGCAACTGCATAGGAAATGATGTTGGCAGCGGAGAGGCTGGTGGCCCGCAAGGATAGACGAGGTCACGCTCACTCCCAGCAAAGGCAGCGGTGAATGACAACCGCCGAGGATCTTTGGACGGAACCTGAGTCCTCGTTTGCACTCCGGGTTCCAAAGTTGCTCCGCCATCTCCAGTAACTGTTAGATCCTCCCTGCGCGGCTGTCTTTTGTCTTTGAAAGCCCGAGACCAACAATGGATTATTATCTGTGCATGCAGGTGTTGTTGAAGAGACCAATTTGTGAACAATGGCCCTTCCCACGTTGTCCAAACATAAAGATTGTTCCGCAGCTGTTATTTGCAGAACCTGTCAGCGTTCACCGCGCTGCCACTGAGCCGCCAGCTGTCTCGGAGCGCGGCTCGCCCGGCACCGCCCCCAGGCGACAGGGCGGTCCCGCCCCCACTCGGCGTCCCCCCAGCGCCCGGCTGCACCGGCCCGCCCCCCACCAGGCGCCCGCTGGCCCGAGGTCAAAAGCTCGCTCCTGGGGAGCCCCCTGCCTGTGCCGGCTTCCTCGGAGCGTGAAACGGAATCGACCCACGGAGTTGCCGGGGAAGCGCAGGATAGGAGTGTGAAGGACATGTTCGCGTGCATGTTCATTTAAAGATGTGACCCGGGTGTCAGGCGCGGATCTCCTTGTCCTGTAACATCTGTGTGAAACTGTTCCGAACTCACCCATTCTGCTGTCCAGGAATGTCCAAAGACCTCCCCCAGGAACCCTGCCAATTCCCAGGGCTTCTGAGGTCCTCCAGTCCGCAGAATCCGCTGGCAGTTCTTATTCTTTTAGTTACCCCACCAACCCCAAAGCAAAATGCAGCCCTTTCATTGGTTCCCAAAACAAATCTACTGACATAAGGCAGTTCCTGAGAGATTTCACTGAAAACAGGCCGGGGGGTTCCCACAGGAAGAGGCCATATTTTGACTGACACTTTCAGCTCTCCCCACGCCCTTTCCACCCCTGCGCCTCTTGTGTTTCACCCCAAGGTCCCCCTCTTGCACCCAAGCTCCACTACCCAGTTCCTACCAAAGGTCTTCCAAACGCCAGGCCTCCCTCTGCTTTGAGGAAGAAGCACTGTTTTATTCTTGGTACAAAGACCTTCAGTTCACGCTGGTGTCCTGCCGGCGCCAGCTTGTCTACTGGACTGCCAGTTTCTCGAAAGTTCACTGGCCGCCTGCACACTCTTCCTTTTCTCATTTTGGGACAATTCACATACAGGGGATGGTGAGCTACCCCAGGAGCAGCATTTCATCCCTGAATTTCCAATATCGAACCTAAAAACATCTACTGCTGAATCTTGCAGGATACAGCAGCCATGCTTGCTGGGCAATAATTAGATTGTAATTACATGGGCTGAATTCAAACTACCATAACCTTGTCCCAAGTCTCTGATGAGTGACCTCCGTCTTCTTCAAACCTGTCTAGGCATCTATGTGCCCAATTCAAGATTATGGACATCAGCATATAGGATTTCTTAGGTTACAGAATTATCAATGCCTTACAATAAAGAACATTTTGAGTACAGGGTGAAAATATTTCCTAAATTTATTCAGACACAAATTTCTAAAACCTCTGCTGTGCTCAAGTATGGAGCCATAAAATAACTTGAACAGTCCCAGACCTCTTCTTAACCCCATTTTATGCTAATACTAATGCGCCATAAAATGACCAGTCATGTCTTTTATGGAGTAACCCCAGGTCCACTTTCCTAATTTGTAGTTAAGTAAAATGTATGTATTAAAAGCATAAAGCACTCTATAATTCCCTTTCCCTCCACTTTAAACCAAAGAAAGACACAAAAACTAATAAAAAAAATTTTTTAATCTTGTCTTAGATAACATATCCTGGTTTGTTTTGGAATATTATTAAGGGTCTGAAGGGCAAACAAACAATTAAAGCAAGCTAACCAGCTTCCCAGAGAGAAACACTGAGAATTCAAGAGATTTCGATTTCTCAAGACACTTGAGAATTTTGTCCACTGCCCCCAAATTCCGTAACATCAGGGCAGCAATGGAAATTCACACAGGATTGGGCTTCATGAAGGCAAGGCAAAACTCATTGGATTCAAGCTTTTCTACCAACACAGAATGCAGTTGCTTGGAACAACAGCAAGCCCGTGCCTGCACTAACCTAGGTTGGGTAAGCAGCTGCCACACAGGCTCTGTCTCTGAGGTAGGGTTAGACTGTCATAGCCAACACTGGGAGGAGAGCGTCTCTGTGCGGGTTAATAGGCTGCAGGGAAGGAGGCAAACCACTTACCTCAGCGCCACACAGGCTGCGGTAATCATACAAACTGGAAACCATGCAAATATTTATCTTCAGGGACCCCTAAGAGACCTCTGGGAGAAGGAAAATAAATCTCTACATGGGTTTACTAATAATGATTTCCAACAGGCCGATCAAATACAAGCCCAGCATTTCATTTAACAGACTTCTTCAATGACCACTGAGCTGCATAAATACATGATAAATGAAGGCACAGATCCCCTTTTCTGGCTGAATGGAGGGGTAGTGTTTGGATATGCGGCCCTTGTCTCCCAAACTGATCTGGTCTCTGAGGACCCAGAAAGTCAGAAGTGTGCTGAAAGATTCCACATTCCTTTCCAATGCAGGCGTCCTCAAACTGTGGCCCGCAGGCCACATGAAGCGGTGCAAATTGTATTTGTTCCTGTTTTGTTTTTTACTTCAAAATAAGATATGTGCAGTGTGCATAGGAATTTGTTCATGGTTTTTTGTTTTAAACTATAGTCCGGCCCTCCAATGGTCTGAGGGACAGTGAATTGGCCCCCTATTTAAAAAGTTTGAGGACGCCTGCAATAGAGTCATGGGTACAGAGACTTCCACTCTGAAGACGTAACAAGTGCTGTCCAGAAAATATCCAGCCATGCATGCCTCTATTTTTCATATGACATGGCCCCTGGATTCTTTCATGACAGCCCTTGTGTAGTCCCATTTCCACAGTTTTGGAAAAACAGAAATTTGAAAGGAAGAAAAGCCTGTGTGAAGAATATAGTCCACTTCATGCTCACCTTTGATCTGCCCAAGAAAGGTGCCTGAATTGGTAAGCCCAAGAACATGCTACTCAACATGATGAAAAATGACTCCCAAAGGGTCCGTTTCCTCATCTGATTGGAACAACAAAGCTAATGGCAGACTCAGAATCTGACAACAAGAAGGAAAAGAGCATGACCTCAGCATCCTGAGCAAGTACTTGCTTTTGGAAAAGGCCACAGCACGTACACATACACACACACTCACACTTCTTCCATACAATGACCTGGTGTAAAGAAAGCAGGGAAATTGCTCCCCAGGCTAAAGATTCTTCGCTTTGGTTATTAGTCATCTTTCCCTCCTCCTCCCAACTCTTACTGGCAGCTGGGCTGGGCAATGACTCAGGAAGGCAGGCAGTAGGAGAAAACTGGTCCACCACCACACTTTAAAAAATACGCCAAAGCCCTTTCAAGCATATTTGACTCATAAACTTATGAGTCTCCCAGGAAGAGAGGAAGAGGGCCCAGGAGGAATGCAAGTGTGTGTTTAGAGCAAGGTGGGTAAGGAAAGGCATTTGGACAATAATTAGTGGGAATATGATAGCCCCTATTTTCCTGAAAATGGCTCAGGCAAACAAGGAAGAATCGCTCTGATGACCTCCATCATGCTTCTCCATGAGCCGTTCTGCTGGGGGCAACTCTTCTGCCTTCAGTAAAGCCAGTATGTCACTTTTAAAACGAAGGCCTCTTCGTACTGCACATTATGTACTAGAGGAGGATGCTAGTGGGCCATGGAGTGCAACAGAGTCTCTAGAAGAAGAGGACAGTTGGGATCAGTATGAAACTCAGACCTAGGTCAGCAGTGAGAGCTAAGTGCCAAGGTCAGGAGGAGAAAAGACAATGCCAAACTCCAATGCCTCCAGGACCAGTTCCCCCAAACATGGTGGGCCCTTTCTTTCAGTATGATATCTACTTTGGCCATTTTTTTTTTTTTTTCTTTTTTTGAGACAGAGTCTTACTGTCACCCTCAGTAGAGGGCTGTTGCATCACAGCTCACAGCAACCTCAAACTCTTGGGCTTAAGCAATTCTCTTGCCTCAGCCTCCCAAGTAGCTGGGACTACAGGTGCCCACCACAACACCCGGCTATTTTTTGTTGCAGTTGTCATTGTTGTTTAGCAGACCCAGGCTGGGTTCAAACCTGCCAGTCTTGGTGTCTACGATGTGGCTGGCATTATAACCACTGTGCTACGGGCATTAAGCCTACTTTGGCCATCTTGAGAGGTGGCAGAGGTCCAAGGGAAACGCCTGTAACTGTTCTGACCTTCTTCGTCTTCATGTGTCAGGCAAACTGGCTCAGCCCTCCAGCTTCCCTACTCAGAGACCAGGGCAACCGCTAACTCAACAATAATCACACCACAGAAAGGCTCCAAGTGTTTCCCATCTTAAAAGGATAGTTTGCCTGTTCTTTCCTGCCACCACTGGCTGCCCCTACCCGGCCATGACAAAGTGATTACACCGAACAGCTCCTTAAGTGGACTGTGGGGAGAATAATACCCCATCTGAGACTCCCAGCACTCAGTCACGCTCCCCAGCACTAACATTCCAGACCATAGCACTTCCATTAGCATGATTTGCCACTGACTTATTAACCAAACCCCACTGCTTCTGGCTCGTATTCAGGCCCAAATACAAAGGAATGAGTAAAAGCTGTTTTTCTCCACAGCGGCATCTCGCCTCCTTGGCAGGTGGCAGAGGATGATGTGTGGAATAGCTGGCATCTCCTCCTCCTCCTTGGAAAGGAATTCAGCACACAACACTCTTGTCAGCCAGCCCACCAGCAGCTGACTCTCTGGAGGCAGCGCAGGCTGAGCAGCAGGGCTGGCTGCAGCTGCCAGGTAGAGAAGCAAACCCCATGAGGCCCTGGGCACTGTCTCTCCTGGGGTGTGAATTCCCAGGCAGCCTCAGCCTCTGTGGCCCACAGACCACACTCTGGCCTCCAAAATAAGCCTCCCCAATCCTTGCATGTACTTGATTATATTACAATGTCATTGGAACTCTTCTAACACCCTTTCTAAAAGCCTATCCGTTCCATTAAACGTGCCCTTTAATCTACCCATAGATCAAATCTGAGTAGATTCCTTTACTGCAGTATGTACATTACACATTCCATTAGGCACAGAGCTATCTATAATATTAATGGGACCTTTCTTCAAAATGCTAAAAGTTTTAGAATGCCTTCTGGGTTTGTTTTATGTTCTCATAGAGTCTGTGCTCTGAGAACTTTGGTGGCTTCTGCAGGTAGAGGCTGGTCGCACTTAGTTTCTCAGGCGCTTCTCTTCATCTGGCTCAGTGGTGGCTCTGAGGGTCTTTGTGCAGGGGCCGGGACTGCAGTCCAGCTGAGGGTATAGGGCTCCTGGGAAGCTTGCACCCTGCCTTTTCTGAGGTGTGATGCTGATGGGTGGAGGTTTAGAGCAGCAGCTCATGAAGTCCTGAACGCAAGCCCCACCCCATCTCAGAACTGCTGCCCCTGGGTCCAAATGCAGCAACTGATTACCATGCCAAGAAACCCCAGGGTCCTTCTAGAAGGAGCCTCAGAAGCCAGCCAGCCAGATCTCTACTGTCAAAAAGGAAGCATGGCACGTAAGAGATCCTGTTTCCATGAGCACGGGGCAAGATTTAAATGACAAGCATGGGCACGTGGGTGGCTTGAGGTGGACAGAACTAAAATGTTAATGAGGCAATAGACACTGTCACTAATTTAGCACGTACCAAGTCACGTGCGAGCTAAAAGCCCTGAACAGACCATCTCTTTTAACTCTCACCGTGACCTTGGGAGGTCAGTATCACTAGTGACCCCATTTTAGAAACAAAGCAGCATGTATAGGCTCCAGCTTTGAACCAGAAGTTTCCCTTGTCACTGCACCCTCCAAATTTCCCAGCACATAAGGTTAACATAATGGTCACACTGGACTTCTGCTTTCACTCCCTGCTATTCAGCCCTCGAAATAACAAGACATGTTGGTGCCCCCTCCACAGGAAGCATGAGGAAGTGGCTAACCTAGATGGCATTGTGCCAGTGCATCAGACAGCTTGTCACAGGCAGTGAAGGTGCTCCTCTGAGAAAGAAAAGCTGAAGCTGAGAAGAGGATTGGCTGGACCCCACCCCCAGGCAATCCCTTCTGCCCAGTGAGGAAGGCATGCGGGCACCTTCACCAGGTCACGGGCTCCTTTCTGGCTCCTAACAGCTTTCTGATACCTAGCAGACTTCTTGGGGAGGGCACCCCATCATGCCACTTTGTTATCACAAGCCACCACAAGAAACTGCCAGGAGATGAACCCGACCACCATCCCGGCAGGGGCTGCCTGGCTCCCACCCAGGTCACTTGGCCTCATGAAACTAGGGTTGGTAGATTCAGCCAAAATATAATGAGACCCCCACTAAATTCAGATTTCAGATAAACAATAAATAATTTTTTAGAATAAGTATGTCCCATGCAATATTTGTGAATATTTATTGTAAAATATTACTTCTCATTTATCTAAAATTCAGATTGACCCAGGGTCTTGTATTTTCACCTGGTAACTCCACAGGGGTCTCTCAGATGGCACCACTCTCCTCCAATACAAGTATGCAAATGAAAGTCAGGAAGTATTACACTGAGGGTGATTGGGATTTAACCAAGACACCAAGTCCCCTAATTAAGGCCCAGAGAATTCTTATTACTCCCTTGTGCATTGGTGAGAGTATCTTCCCGGGAAGACCCTGAGCTAAGCAGTCCCACTCCCTAAATACCCCAACTTTGTGCACATCACATCCATCTCTGTGGTTGCAAATACACATTCCTCTCGGTTCCTGTTTCCAGGTAAGTCTCCATGCAACACACTTCTCAGCTGGACACAGGGAAACCCCTTCCCTTTCCCACCAGCAGCTTATTTTGAACAAAGCAAGTAAAATCTGTTCCAGCTGGAACTCCTCTTTCACAAAGATTTGCTTGGGGGAGCAGATGGGAAGAATGGCAGTTACTGGCCAAAAAAATTACACTGAATGCCAGAGCAAGTTCTCACTCGTAAATACCAGCTCTGTCCAATGTTGTCATTTTTCAAGTGTGAGCATGTTGGTGAAACCTAGATGCCATTTCAAAACAAGATTCTGAAGGAGTAGTGAGTGGGTTTCCCAACACTGAATTCTTTCCCTTCTCCTTGTTCTACGGAGAAACAAAGCTCACAATGTCTCCATGTCACCTTCTATGGAAAGCCTATTCTGCTCCCCGAGACATTCAGGGCCCACCCTAGCAGTACAGCGGCCTCCCTAAGTTCCTCATTGAGTTCTAAAACTAGAATTTTGTGTGTGTGTGAGAGAGAGAGAGAGCGCCTTGTTCCATCACCTGGGCTAGAGTACAGTGGCATCCTCATAGCTTGCTGGAGCTTCAAACTCCAGGGCTGGGCTCAAGCGATCCTCCTCCCTCAGCCTCCCATGTGGGTGAGACTACAGGCACGCACAACCATACCTGGCTGATTTTTCTGTTTTTGGTGGAGATAGGGATCTCACTATGTTGCTCTGGCTGGTCTTGAATTCCTGGCCTCAAGCAAGTTTTGGCCTCAACCTCCCGAAGTGCTGGGATTCTAGATTTGAGTCACTGCACCCAGCTGAAACCGGAATTCTGTATGGCCCTCCTAACTGGTTTTGTGTCTAAGTCATCTGTACCACATTCCCACAAAAAGTGACGCCTAGTTTTACAAAAATGTAGGATCAACAGCCTAAACCCGGTTTACTCTGGACGAGCCCAAACTCCCCAGGCTTCCTACATCTGTAAAAGACAGCCCTCTTATAGGCTCCTACCAGCTTGGTTTTGTAAGTTGAGCCCCAGGGCTGAGGGAAGATCCTGGTGATCTGAAACCTTGGATAACCCTGGGGACAGGTACAGATCCACTCATCTGGGTCCAGGACAAGTGATTCTCAAGACAAGGAGCCAACCCTCTCCTCCCCCAAGAAGAGCCGGTGTGAGAATATCCAGGAAGATATTTCATTTGAAAAAGCACAAACTACAGAAGGAAAGATCAGTTTTTGGAATTTATAGGAATCAATCTTTCACATTTTTAATAGCAATAATAGCTAATATTTGAGGGGTACCTAATGCCAGGCACTGTGCTAAGCTCTTTATGAATACATCCATCACTCTGTCTACTCCTTGACCTTCCCATGAGGCAGTATTGTTGTCACCTGTTGGTGGAGAAAGGCACAGGTCTAGTCCAGAACCAAGGAGCTGCACCTGGAACCTGCTCTCTGACTCCGGACCAAACCCTAAATCACTCCACACTGTGTCCAAAGATGAGGAACCCTGGTGTGGCTAGGCCTGTGGTCAGTCATCGCCTTAGATGAGGCTTCTGGGCCCAGGACCATACCTAGAATTAGGAAGAACAATTATACAATCAATGCTATTACCTTACCAACAGTCAGCTAGACTGTACACATGCCTCAGGGTGTTAATAAGATAATACAAATAAAAGAAAATGCTGATGTGGCTCTTTCTTGTTACATCCTTCCAAAGAAGGAAACTTTCCAGGGTAGTCCAGGAAAGATCAAGTGTGACAAAAACACTTCAACCACTGAATCAGCATGGGACAGTATTAGATCAGTGTCTCAATGAAGTAGGTGCTACACAAATGTTCAGTTGAATTGGAATAACTTTAAAGCATGTTTACTACTCTCTTCCTATCCCCCACCGCAGGTGAGCCTTAGAATGTCATTCATTCACTGGACAAGCATTGCTCAAGTTCCACTATGACAAGGCAACACCCTGGGTGTCGTGGCCAACACCAAGATGAAGCAGGTCCCCACCTGACAACTGAGAGCATTGCAATTTCTTGGGGAAATCTGTATACTTTTTAAAGATCAGCACACAGGTATTTTTTATTGCTGTGTAACAAACTTATCTCATACTTCTGTAGAGTAGGTTAGAACTCCAGGCACAGAACTGAACTCTCTGCTCAGATCTTATCTGGGGCTTGTTGTCCTCCTCCAAGCTCACTGGTTGTAGGCAGAATTTCTTCCCCTGCAGCTGTGGGACTGAGGTCCACTGCTGGCTGTCAGCTGGGGCTGCTTTCAGCTCCTAGAGGCCACCACGTTTCTTACCAAGTGGTCTCCACCTTCAAGCTAGAAATAGTGTGTCAAATTTAAGACTTCCCCTTTAGAGTGTGCCAGAGAAAACTCTCCACTTTTAAAGGGTTCATCTGATTAGGATACCCAAGTCCACCAGGATACCTTTTACCATGTTACATAACATAATCGTAGTATTATCATATTCATGGTTCTGCCCTTGCTCAGGGAGAGGAGATTATATATGGGTGTGGGTTACTTGGATCATCTCAGAATTCTGCCTGTCACAACATGTACATTTATGAAAAAATAGTGTCTTCTCAACCCCTGATGTCAGTGCCCACCCCTATCTCCCGCAGAGACCACTAGGACATGGGGCTAAACAAGGATACCTAACATCCTGTGGTGGTCAAGGAAAAATTGTCCTGGACAAAGTAATCGTAGGACCCTCACTGAGAAACAAAAAACTAAACAAAACAGAGAGAAACTCGGCATTGAATGGAATGCCCAGAGCCCCTGTTTGAGTAACATATGGTCCATTAAAGACTGATGAGCTCCTCTTATCCACCAGTAGGTCCCCTCTCCCCACACCAGGCTGAAGACAAAAAACTAAAAGCTAAACCACGTGAGAATGGAAGCCAGTGACTCCCCCAAACAGGACTAGGCTCCTTGCTAAGGGAGGAAATCACCTTTCGTAACATGATTTCAGATCTAATTTTTCACCACCCTCATGCCCAGTTAATATTTGTCCATGGAAGAGCTCTAAATTTAACAGGTCAACCAACACAGGCATCAAGCAATTACTGTTCCTGCTGGTGACTATACTAAGGGAAATTTGATCTTGAGCTTAACCTCTCTGATTTAGCACAGTGCTGTAGGGAATGGGGGTGGAGGGAAATTATCCAGGGAATGAGGGCCTTTCCTGTGTGGGGAGAGAGAGTTTAGTAAAGAGGCAGCAGAGAGCATGGGAGGAGCAAGGCCCTTCCCACCTGGAGCATTGGAGCTGGGTCTTCAAGGGTGAGAAAGTTTGAGATGAGACAGGAAGGAGCTTGGCAATAAAGGGAAGAGAAGAATCTTGAAAGGGCAACTGACACTAGAACAGGTGACTTCTTTAAGAGGAGGAGGCTGGAACATGTTTGAAGGCTAAGAAGGAACTGGAGGAGAAGGACAACACGAGGACACAAGACTAAAGACACAGAGAAAGGGGACGGCACAAGGTCCCAGAAGAGGCACGAAGGCAGGGCCTGAAGATGCAGAGGAAAATATTCCTTATGAAAAGAAGGTGGACACTTCCACTTCTTGAAATGAGGAAGGAATAAGTAAAAACACAGAGATTTCAAGATAGGTGGAAAAGAGCAGGTGAGCAGGTGGCTCGGTCTCCATAACTGGAAGGCAGGGTCCTTTGACACAGTGAAGGTTTAAAGCAGCTTTAACATTTAGAAAGTACCCAATATGTCTTCTAAATATAGCTAACTATCTCTGCCATGAATTTGGGGAGGTAAGCTTTGGGAAACAAAGTTAGAAATTAAAAAAGAGCAAAAGCTTCCATAATTCAGCCATAGAACGAACATATGCTCAATTATTAGTATTTTTTTTATTATTTTTTTTTGTACAGAACATTTATTTTTAAAAGTTTTAAAATGCAAATATTTATAAAGGAAATGTATACAATAAAATGTACATTAATGACATTCACTGTTCTGCTTGATTTATCACACTTAAAAAGGGTCCATGGAGCCTACTCTCCATGAGAATTAAATGAGATAAATGAGATTTATAAGATTTTCTATTTTTTTCTTTGCATAATAGCTAAATCTTTTTTTTTTTTTTTTTAGTTATTATTATTTAAACCATGGAATTTTATCTGAAAGAAATGGAACAGAAATGGTTCTAAAAGGGACAGTAAAAATAGATGTCAGGTAGCCAATGGTTTTTAAGGTTCCTAAAAGGGAAGCCAAGGTTACTGGCTCCTTCCTCTGCCCC
>CAUYPK010039850.1:0-54814 GCA_963574355.1 Loris lydekkerianus | reverse complement strand
ATGGATTAACAAGCTGTGGTATATGTACACCATGGGATACTATTCAGCCATTAAAAAAATGGAGACTTTACAGCCTTTGTATTAACCTGGATGGAAGTGGAACACATTATTCTTAGTAAAGCATCACAAGAATGGAGAAGCTTGAATTCTATGTACTCAATTTTGATATGAGGACAATTAATGACAGTGACATGGTGGGGGAAGGAGAGAGCAGAGAGAGAAAGAAGGAGGGAGGGGTGGCGAAAGGAAGAGCAGAGAGAGGGAAGGAGGGAGGGGGGTTGGATTTTGGTGTGTGCCACACCTTTTGGGGGAAAGACACGATTGTAAGAGGGACTTTACCTAACATGCAATCAGTGTAACCTGGTTTCTTGTGCCCTCAATGAATCCCCAACTGTAAATTAAAAAAAAAAGAAAAGAAAGAAAATATAAAATAATGCAAAAAAAAGTAAAATTCACATTGTCAAATGAGAGTATGTCTATCATGGAATGCTTTGACTTTGAGGTTCAGTATGGAGTCATCAGTTAACTTCTTATTTTTTTTCCAAAGTCTCAAAAAATATACAGCTAATATTTATAAATAAAAATAAAAGATAATTTCAAAAAACAGATCATGCCAAATCTTATGGAAAACGAAGAAATACTTCAAAATGATTCTATTTCATCTGGATACCTGATATTAAAATTGGAAAAAATATTATGAAGGGAAATTACAAACATTTCACTTATAAATGAGGATGCAATCTTGTAAGCAACATATTAACAAGTTGAATTAAAAATTAATGTTTAAGTAATGTACTTTGGTCAAAATTAAATCCAATTTATGTGAGAATTAGTCACTGTTTTCTTTTTTTCTTCTTTTCCTTTTTCTTACCTCCTCCCTCCTTCTCTACTCTCCCCTTCCTCCATGCCCCACCATGTCAGTAATTGTCATTAATTGTCCTCATATCAAAATTGAATACATAGGATTCATGCTTCTCCATTCCTGTGAAGCTTCACTAAGAAAAATGTGTTCCACCTCCATCCAGGTTAATACAAATGCTGCAAAATCTCCATTTTTTTTTAAATGGCTGAATAGTATTCGATGGTATACATGTAACACAACTTGCCAGTCCATTCCTGGGTTGAGGGGCATTTAGGCTGTTTCCACATTTTGACGATTGTAAATTGAGCTGCAATAAACAGTCTAGTACAAGTGTCTTTATAATAAGAGGTTTTTTTTTTCCTTCTGGACAGATGCCCAGTAATGAGATTGCAGGATCAAACGGGAGATCTAGGTTGAGTACTTTGAGGTTTCTCCATACTTCCTTCCAAAAAGGTTGTATTAGTTTATAGTCCCCCCAGGAGTGTAAAAGCGTTCCTTTCTCTCCACATCTGCACTGGCATCTGCAGTTTTGAGATTTTTTGACATGGGCCATTTTCGCTGGGGTTAGATGATATCTCAGGGTGGTTTTAATTTGCATTTCTGTAATAATTAGAGGTAATGAGCATTTTTCCATGTGTTTGCTAGCCATTTGTCTGTCTTCTTTAGAGAAGGTTCTGTTCATCTCTCTTCCCCATTGATGTATGGGATTGTTGGTTTTTTTCTTGTGGATTAATTTAAGTTCTCCATAGATCCTAGTTATCAAGCTTTTGTCTGATTCAAAATATGAAAATATCCCTTCCTATTGTGTAGATTGTCTATTTGCTTTGGTTGTTGTCTCCTTGGCTGTACAGAAGCTTTTCAGATTAATTAAATCCCATTTGTTCATTGTTGCTGGTGTTGCTGTTGCCATGGCAGTCTTCTTCATAAAGTCTTTCCCCAGGCCGGTATCTTCTAGTGTTTTTTCTATTCTTTCTTTAGGGTTTTTATCGTTTCATGCCATAAATTTAAGTCTTTTATCCATCTTGAATCAATTTTTGTGAGTGGAGAAAGGTGCAGGTCCAGTTTCAGTGTTTTACGTGTGGATATTCAATTTTCCCAGCACCATTTATTGAATAGGGATTCTTTCCCCCAGTGGACATTCTTGTTTGGTTTATTGGATATAATGGTTTCTTTAGGAATGATTATCTGGTCAGTGATTATCTGTGTCAATGGTGATTGACATTCATGGGACAACTATAGGGGACGAGTACAATCAAGAGTTACACTGCAAGGCCAGGTGTGGTGGCTCATGCCTGTAATCCTAGCCCTCTGGGAAGCCCAGACAGGTGAATTGCTTGAGCTCTAGGAGTAGCCTCAGCTAAGTTGAGCTCAGACTAGCCCAAGCAAGAGCAAGACCCCCGTCTCTAAAAAAGAATAGCCAGGGCTCAGTGCCCGTAGCACAGTGGTTCCAGCGCCAGTCGCATGCACTGAGGCTGGCAGGTTTGAACCCAGCCTGGGCCTGCTAAACAACAATGACGACAACAAAAAATAGCCAGGCATTGTGGCTGACGCCTGTAGTCCCAGCTACTTGGGAGGCTGAGGCAAGAGGATCGTTTAAATCTGAATTTTGAGGTCTTTCTGGGCTGTGACACCATAGCACTCTACTGAGGGTGACATAGTGAGACTCTGTCTCAAAAAAATAAAAAAGAATAGCTGGATGTTGTGGCAGATGCCTGTAGTCTCAGTTGGGAGGCTGAGGCAAGTACATTGTGTAAGCCCAAGAGTTTGAGGTTGCTGTGAACTATAATGCCACAGCACTCTACTGAGGGCAACAAAGTGAGACTCTGTCTCCAATAAATAAATAAAAGAGTTATATTGCCTGGGAGATTTAGGGGAAGACATTAGGAGCTCTTATGAAAATGAAAGCCCTTACTCTTTAAGGGGAAAAAATGCTAAATTGTAGCACCCATGAGATACAGAATTAGTTCATATTATGCTAACCTGCTACACAGATGATGTTAGGTTTTAATTTGTCAGACCATCCAGTTTCGGGCAGAATATGGAATTCTTATCTTAAATTAGAATAGTTGAATTTTCTGCTTGAGTTGAAATACCACAAAATAACAAAAAAACATTTTTTTGCTTGTATGAAAATCTGTGTTTATTATTTAGTAGCATGTGTGAGTTGGATAAAGGGTCTGAATATAAAATATTTATTTTTTTGAGATAAGAGTTTTACTTTGTCGCTCTCGCTAGAGTGGCGTCATAGCTTACAGCCAACTCTAACTCTTGGGCTCAAGCGATTCTTTTGCCTCAGCCTGCCAAGTAGCTGGGACTACAGGAGCCTGCAACAATGCCTGGCTATTTCAGAGACCATGGCTTACTCTGGCTCAGGCTGTTCTCAAACTTGTGAGCTCAGGCAATCCACCCGCGTTGGCTTCCCAGAGTGCTAGGATTACAGGCGTGAGCCACTGTGCCCAGCCTTGAATATCAAATTTTTATGTGGATCACATTCAGATTTTTTATCTCTTACCTTTTCCAACACACCCCTCCTTATATGAGTATCCTTGAGCTGACACCTTCTGCTAGATATCTTAGAATAAAGGTTTTAGAACTGTTGTAGAAAAGTGATAGTTTTAACATGTAGCTTTAGTTATGTCATGATATAAATTAAGCTTGTAGACGAAAGTAGCTAGGTTTTTCAGATGGGCAGGCATGAATCTAGCTGAGAACAAATTGGTGTCCTGTGATAGAGACATCATTTCAATGTGCATGCATCTGTCAAATGCCTGAGGTGGCACGGTGAGACAAAGTAATCCCTAGCCATATCGTAACATACAGTGCATCCTCAGGCAGACAGCTTGTGAGGGCTGGATTCTACCCAGGCCTTGTAAAGACGCCAGAGACATCAAGGTGAGTTTTTAAAAACCTATTTAAATACTTAGATGCATGGCTAATTTCAGTGAAATCTCTACTTTATCTAATAAATTACTTGCCAGAAGTGAGGTGAAGTGATAGCTCCTCTATGTATTAGTTTTGTCACCTGGATCAACAAATTAGTAACCTCTCTTACGCTTGTTTCCATATTAGGAAGTGAGTATTCTAAAAGTATTTGTCTCATAAGGTTGTTGTGGATTTAGCCAGTTAATAATAGAAGAATACCTGGCACTTAATAAGTGTTAGCTACTGCCACCACCACCCTTATTATCAACAACATAATTTGGGGTGAGATTAATATCCTCTCAAAGTTAGATTGCTTTTTTAAAGGAAGTCCACATTCCTATCAAAGATATAGTCAACTGCAAACTTAATATCGATGCTCACCATCTTGACTTGTGAAATCTATGATCAAATTTATTTGGAGTTAAATTATATATTCACTATCAGGGATGAAAAATCTATTTAAATACTGCTATGAAATAATCTAGAATATAGTAAGTGAATAAAGCAAGGGGTAAAATTAATATATAAATTATTCTACCACTTGTGTAAATATTTGCTAGTATATGTATTACATATCTGTAAGGCTGTGCAAGAAATGACACATTTTCATTTGTTATTGGGAAGGAGAATTAGGTGGCTGGAGATAGGGTGGGAGGAAATTTTTTATTATATACCCATTTATACTTTTTGAACCATGTGAATGTATTCCCTGATAAGTAAAAAAGAGAAAATAGACACATTTCATTCAAACTTTATAAATATTTCTGTTTCTACTAAAATTCACATTTAATAGTACTTTTTTTTTTTTTTGAGACAGTCTCACTTTGTGGCTCTTGGTAGAGTGCCATGGCGTCATAGCTCGCAGCAATCTCTAACTCTAGGGCTCAAGTGATTCTCTTGCCTCAGCTTCCCGAGTAGTTGGGACTACAGGCACCCACCAGAACACCCGGCTATTTTTAGAGATAGGGTCTTGGCCTGGCTCAGGCTGGTCTGGAACCTGTGAGCTCAGGCAGTCCACCTGCCTTGGCCTCCCAGAGTGCTGGGATTATAGGCGTGAGCCACCGCACTGGCTTTTTTTTTTTTTTTTTTTTTTTTGAGACAGAGTCTCAGTTGCCCTAGGGTTGAGTGCCATGGTGTCATAGGTCACATCAACCTCAAACTCTTGGGCTCAAGTGATTCTCTTGCCTCAGCCTCGGGAGTAACTGGGACACTAGGTGACCGCCATAATGTCCAGCTGTTTTTTTTAGTGATGGGACCCCCTTGCTCTTGCTCAGCCTGGTATTGAATTCCTCAGCTCAGGCAGTCTACCACCCTTGGTCTCCCAGAGTGTGAACCACTGCACCTGGCCCAATACTTTTTTTTTTTTTGGTTTAGCAGGTCCTGGCCTGGTTCAAACCTGCCACTCCCAGTGCACGGGGCCTGCACTCTAACTATTGAGCTATGGGTGCCCAGCCCTATACTCTTATATTATTTTTTGTTTTTTCTTATTGCTTTGTTTGTTTTGAGACAAAAGCTCACTCTGCTTCTCAGGCTAGAGTGCCTTGGTGTCAGCCTGGCTCACAACAACCCCAAACTCCTGAGTTCAAGTAATCCTCCTACCTCAGCTTCCCCAGTAGCTGGGACTACAGGCATATGCCGTGATACCAAGCTAATTTTTCTGTATTCAGTAGACAGACACAAGAACTTGTTCTTGCTCAGCCTGGTCTACAACTCCTGTACTCAAGCCATCCTCCCTCCTCAGCCTTCCAGAATGCTAGGATTATAGGTGTAAGCCACCACCATGCCCAGCCCTTTTTTTTCTTTGTCTACTTTCCAACACTAATGATATTTTGTCCTCCTCCAGGGATTTGAGTCATAACCGGCTGTTTAACTGGAACATCAGCTTGGAATCACAAACATTACAGGAAGTGTAAGTTATTTTTATTTATTTAAAGTTACGTTAAATTCCTTGAGATAACTTAATATATTGTGAATTCAGGGATTTTTAATCAGAGATGCTGTCAAAAAAAATGTAAGGGGCGGTGCCTGTGGCTCAAAGGAGTAGGGTGCTGGCCCCATATGCCGGAGGTGGCGGGTTCAAACTCAGACCCGGCCAAAAGCTGCAAAAAAAAAAAAAAAAATTGAAGGGAAAATTTTTTTGATTAAAAGAAATTATTTAAAAACCTAAGCTTGTTGACTTTGTTATTATCACAAACTCTTTAGGCATTGAGCTGGTGATTTCAAGTTGCGAACTGGAAAAATATTATTTTACTTTCCTAGGGGCAAAAATAAGATTTCTCCCTTTTTTGTAGTAAATATATTTTGTTTTTGCCAAGTTTCTAGCCAGTGAGACTTGTGTTGTGCAAACTGTTTACTTTGACATGTTATCTAAGATAGAAACATCATGTCTAAAGTAGATTTGTATGAAGTAGAGTATTGGTATCATTTGAGAGTGTGGTGGTGGTTATAATTCAGTTTTACTTGTAAGTTTTTTTTTTAATACTGAAATGTATTACAGAAATTTGGAAAGAATTTTCTAAAATATTAATATTAGTTTTTGCATTATGTTGAGTTCACAACTGCTGAGGAATATAGGCTTATTTGTCTCTACATTTAATACTCACAGAGCCTTCAGATTTATTTTCCTTTTTAATTCTTTGCTGTTAGGAATAAACTTCTTCATGCTCTCATTATTCCTGTATTCTCTTCCTTTGTCCTTAATTTACTGCTTCTAATCTCTGGTGGATTGAATAAAGAGTTGGCAAATTTGTTAGCTGAAAGAGTAGGCATCCAGGCTAGGCCTGAAAATTCTTCAGTGGGAAGTGTTTAAACTTTATTACATGGACTTTGTAACTTCGGTTTTCTAGAGGCCTTTACTTCTGGTTTCTTTTCTGTATTCTAGATTAAGATTGTTCAATGATTGAAGACCAGATTATTGAAATGTGATTGTATTAGATTTGCTACTAAAAAACATTTGAGATTGTTTAAAGGACTGCTAGGATCTGATATGACATGTCATGTCATTTGGAAAATTAGTTATAGGTTCTATCTCCAGATGTGCAGATTAATTTTATCTGTGGTTTCAAGCAGCACTCCCTAACTTTGTATGTGGGTCATTATGAAAGTTTTGTGATATGTGAAAATCAAGAAATGTAAAATCCCTTGGATGGAAACAAATGAAGCCTTCCCAGTAACACTGATAGGCTGAGCACGTTGAAACTTGCACAGGTGAATCAGAAAGAACACTGTCGACTGTGTTTTTTGGAAGTGAAATAACGGACCATAACATAATCTTTCGCAAAACTTTTGTAGTATATAGCTTTAGGAAAAAGCTGTATGTGTGTGTACATCTATATATTTAGAGAGAGAGATATGAATGAAGTGTTCCATCTTTAAAGACTAACGTTAGCTATCATATCACTAACTACTCAAAGAACCTTGCTTGCATTAAAAATATCTAATGTACAAAATATTTCTTAGCTATTCTAATATTGATGTAATGGTATATTAATACTATGAAGAAGCATTTTTTACTAAAAATATCTATAGTTTTTCAATAAATTACATTTTTATTTTTGTATAACTCATTCTGAGTCATAGGTTTTTTTTTTGTCAGATTTGCACTTATTCTAAAGAATTTGTATTAGCCAGAAACTAGAATTTAAAATATAATGTTTCTCTAACACATTTAAATCTATTTTTTCCTCTTGCCTAGGAAAATGAATTACAATGAGCTAACAGAAATACCATATTTTGGAGAAACAACATCTAATATTACTCTACTTTCATTGTAAGTTAATAAAATTTTAGATCTTTTACTTAAATTATGAGTAGTATACATTTTTTTGTAAGTACATGCATTGTTGATCCTAACTATTTAAGGTTGTTATGGCCTGGGGTAGATCATTGGCAATAGCTTCAATATAATTTTTTTTTTTTTTTTTTTAATAATCTTTGTTTTTTTATAGAGTTCATAATATAATCCCGGAAATAAATGCAGAGGTTTTCCAGTTTTATCATGCTCTTGAGAGTTTAGACCTTAGCTCAAATATAATATCAGAAATCAAGACATCTTCATTTCCTCGAATGCAGCTTAAATACTTGTAAGTAAAATATAATTTAGATAAGATTTTAATTGAAAGTGCATGCTTACTTTTTTGTTTATTTTATTTTTATTGTTAAATCATAGCTGTGTACATTAGTGCAATCGCCTGTACCCATTCTAAGATGCACCGTAGATGTACATGTTTACTTTTTATTGTTACCTATCTTACCAAAAATGTCTACTATTCATTATGATTTTGGTGTATATATATGTGAAGCTTATGGTTAGTTTTTTGGGTTGTTGGTTCTATCCCCTTTTCTCTCCCCTATCCCTCTAAAGAAAGATTATACTATTGTCAGAAGACATTAATAGATATCCAGAGGAATTTTTAAGATTTAATTCTGGATTTTTATTTATTTATTTATTTTGAGATAGAGTCTCACTTTGTTGTCCTCAGTAGAGTGCTGTGGCGTCACAGCTCACAGTAACCTCTAATTCTTGGGCTTAAGCGATTCTCTTGCCTCAGCCTCCTGAGTAGCTGGGACTACAGGCGCCTGCCACAGCACCTGGCTATTTTTTGTTGCAATTCTCATTACTGTTTCAGCTGGCCGGGCCAAGTTCGAACCCACCACCCTTGGTACTGAGCCACAGGCGCCTCCCTGGATTTTTATTTTTTTAAACCACAATTTTGTGGCTGGGCGCCGTGACTCATGTCTATCACTTTGGGAGGCTAAGGAAGGAGGATTGCTTGAGCTCAGGAGTTCCAGACCAGTCTGAGCAAGACTGAGGCCCCGTCTCTACTAAAAATAAAAAAATTAGTTGGGCTTTGTGACAGGCGCTTATGGGTCTAGCTACTGGGGAGACTGAGGCAGGAGATCTCTTGACTCAGCAGTTTGAGGTTAATATGAGCTAGGCTGATGCCATGGCACTCTAAACCAGGCAACCGATTTCAACCCTGTCTCAAACAAAGAAAACAGAAAACCCTCCCAACGCCCCCCCCCCCACAGTTTTGTAAAAGGTAAATAGCGATTTAGTGAGCATTGACTTACCTTATTTAATGATGATGATAATTAGCATGTATGCTGGTGTTTTTCAGTTTATAACATGCTAAATGAAATAGGTATCGTAATTTTATAGATGAAGAAACAAAACAGTTAAGTGATTTGTAAGGTTGTACATAGTCATTAAATGATAGAGCTGAGGGTACACAGATTTTTGGCAGCTTTCCAGTTGTAGACTTTTTCATTTTACTAATTTTTTTTCTTTTATTATCTTATTTTAGGAATTTGAGTAATAACAGAATAACCACTTTGGAGGCTGGTTGCTTTGATAATTTATCAAGTTCATTATTAGTGGTAAAGTTAAACCGTAACAGAATTAGCACGATTCCACCTAAGATCTTCAAGTTGCCTCACCTCCAATTCTTGTGAGTAACTAAATAGGTGGATTATAAGAAGATGGGTTTTCTTCTTACAGTATCTTTTGCTTTTTAATTATTGTTAGAGTAATTCAGCTAACCGGTTTTCTAACTGTAAAACTATTTTTGTTAAAGGGAACTTAAAAGAAACAGGATTAAAATTGTGGAAGGTCTTACATTCCAAGGACTTGACTCCTTAAGATCTTTGAAAATGCAGCGGAATGGAATTAGCAAACTTAAGGATGGAGCGTTTTTTGGCTTGAATAACATGGAAGAACTGTAAGTAGTAGGAAGTAGAGAGGATTATTAGAAAGGAGTCTGTCTGGTACTTTGCAGCGCCAAATGGCTAGGGTAGTTGCTCTGATTATACAAAGGTACATTAGTTCTTGAATAAAATTTTGTATTCAGTAGCATGGTAGGGTGACTAGAGTTAGTGATTTTTTGTTACATATTTTAAAATAACTGAAGAGTAGAATCATAATGTTCTTCATATAAGGAAATGATAAATTCTTTAGGTGATGATGGATACCCCAGTTACCTGGGCTTGATTATTACACATTGGATGCCTATATCAAAACATCACATGTACCCTATAAAAATATACAACAATTATATACCTATAATAACAAAAAATAAAAAGTTAATTTAAAAACTGAGAATAGGGTATATTAGTTCTTTATTTTCTGATATGAAATAAGTATACACAAAGCTTTTTAAGTTTTGTTTGCTGATATGTTTGTCACCATTCTCATCTAAAAAGTTTACACTCTCTTAATGTTTTAGCTAGTGAAAAGTATCAGAATTTATCCATAATGGGTATATTATACCATTTAACCTGCTTTGTAGAGCTGATATTAGACAGTCTTACTACCATTCAGTACTAAACCTGAAATAAGATATATTTATTTAATAGAAATTTGTCAGCTCACTTGGGTTGAGCAAATGTGTATGCCTGTTTGAGAAAGACTTCATGAAGATTTAAAACTGTACTTATTGAAATGCTTTGTTTTCAAACATATTTTGTCTTCTGCCTAACTCTGCAGAGAACTGGAACACAATAACCTTACAGGAGTGAATAAAGGGTGGTTGTACGGCTTGCGAATGTTACAACAGCTTTATGTAAGCCAGAATGCTATCGAAAGAATCAGTCCTGATGCGTGGGAATTTTGCCAAAGACTGTCTGAACTGTAAGTATTGGGTGGCATTTCAGTAGAGGCTGTGAGACTAGAGCAGGTTGGAATAAATAATTTCTATGGCCAGTGTTGAGATCGCACATCCTTCTTTACTAGAAGTTTGTCCAAAAGCTCTAATTTTATCTTACAAGTATAAGAATTTGTAAGTTGAACCAATCTATGATGAATTTCTTACCTTCTGTGTTTCCTATTTTCAGTGATTTGTCCTATAACCAGCTGACCCGCCTGGATGAGTCTGCCTTTGTGGGTCTGAGCTTACTAGAGAAATTAAATTTAGGGGACAACAGAGTCACTCACATTGCTGATGGTGTGTTTAGGTTTCTTTCGAATCTTCAGGCACTGTAAGTACATCATTCTTTTTTGGGGGGTGGCTGTTACTATTTTCTTTAACACAATAAAGCAAATTAATTACAAAACAACCATTTAGTCTGCAAATTTATGTATGCAAATATTTTGGGTTTTTTGTCCTGTGCCTCAGGGAAAGGCAGTCTTACATGTCTCTATCCCTATAAAAAAAAATTTTTTTTTTTTTGAGACAGAGTCTCACTATGTCACCCTTGGTAGAGTGCCATGGCATTGCAGCTCACAGTAACCTCAAACTCTTGTATCCCTAGAAATTTATTTACATCAAGCCTATAAGTTTACATCAAGCAGTTAAGTTTGTATTTTAATTAAGTTAATTACCTGCACACCAAACCCTCTCCAAACCATAGTTGGTAGTGTCAAGAATGCAGTCATTTTCTTGGTTTTTTTTTTTTTTTTGAGACAGTGTCTCACTTTGTCACCCTCAGTAGAGTGCTATGATGTCATAGCTCACAGCAACCTCAAACTCTTGGGGTCAAGCGATTTTTCTTGTCTCAGCCTCCTGGGTAGCTGGGACTATAGGCGCCCACCACAACATCCGGCTGTTTTTAGAGGCAGGGTCTCACTCTGGCTCAGGGTGGTATCGAACCTACCTGTGAGCTCAGGTGATCCACCTGCCTTTGCCTCCCAGAGTGCTCAGTCATTTTCTGGTTCCTCTAACCTTGACAGTGTACCAGAACTACTAGTTTTCATTCAAAAGGATGTACAATGTGCAGTGGGAGCAGCTCTGGCGAGAAACCTGATCACTATTACTACTTTGCTGCATGACTTTGAACAGAAGGAATGAACACGTATTGTCTTATAGGTGCCAGATGCTTTTAAATTCGAGGATGCTATTCTTTTCCGTATTTTGAGGCTGAGGGTTCAGAGAGATTAAAATTACTTTCTCATAGTCACATAGCTTTAAATGTTTGGGCTAGAATCAGAATGCAGGTCTGTTTGATGCTAAAGCTCATGTGTGTCTCATACCTCCAGAGAAACAAAATCACTTAGCCTTTCCTGGGCTTCAGTTTCCTTGCCTTCATCCAGCAAAGGAAGGACGTACTATCAGATGGTTTTTCAAGGCAATTTCAAGTCTAAAATTCTGTGGTTCTCTAACTTATATTATAGAATATAAGAATGTATTTTTATAATTTTATATTCTTGTATACAGTATTAAATTCTCGAGTGTCATTTTACTGAATAAAGAGGTATTTTAATGAAATATAGTAACCTCAAGGAGCAGAATAAGAGAAAACAAAGAATAATTAGTAGAATTTCTAGATTCTTAAGTTTCCTGAATTAGGAGACTTTGTGGTCATCAGGTTTAGAGTTGAAATGGTTTCAGAAGAGAGGAAGGCCCCCAACTCTGGGACCTAACATGCATGAAAAGGAAAGCATGATAATTTTGTGAAGGTGTATATATGTGCACAGCTGTGTGTTGGCTTGCTTGTTTGTTTTATAAATTCTTTCAGATTTGGCCTTGAAAAATTAAAGGTGATGTCTTTAAAGCTGTCTCTCAGATGAATATAAAAAACAAAATAAAAGTGATTTCCTTTTTTTTTTTTTTCTTTTCCACCATTATTGGAGGTGAGACTAGATCTTTGCAAACTCAAAAACTTGAATGTGAAGGCAGGGTACAGTGGCTCACACCTGTAATCAAGAGTGAGACCCCATCTCTAAAAATAGCCGGATGTTGTGGCGGGTGCCTGTAGTCCCAGCTACTCAGGAGCCTGAAGCAAGAGAAGCTTGAGCCCAGGAGTTTGAGGTTGCTGTGAGCTAGGACTCCATGGCATTCCACTGAGGGCAACAAAGTGAAACGCTATCTCAGAAAACAAACAAACAAAAAAAACCTTGGATGCAGCTGCAGCCTTTTGGTAATTAAAGGAATGGCAAACTGTTTCTTTCAGTATACCGCTGATTATTACTTTCAGAATTAAAGTTTAGGAGAGTAATTGCAGAAGTGAATGGTTGTTTAATGCCAAAGAGATATTTAAGGCAGAATTAGGATACAGTCTGAGAAATGCTAGCTTTCCCCCCATGCTCTTGTAATTGAGTTCTGATTCAATTTGGCAAATGATTTCTGTTTATGCTATGCTATAGGAGAGGGGCAAAGTCCTGAAGAGTTGAGCAGCTAGTTGTTCCAGTGTTTCAAAATGAAATGAGTTTTGTTAGCTTTTCACTTAAAGATAGCCAATTGAAAAGAGGAATCGCCTATCTTCTTACCAATAATCACACAACTTTACATGTGCCTTATAACACAGAAAGCTTTGTGCTTTATTGTATTATGAGATAAGAAAGCAAAAGTGATTAAATATTGTTAACTGGTTATTTTTTCCATCAGCACATGGTGTGGTATAATTGCATTTCCTCTGAAAATGGAATAGTGGATTTTAAAAGATCTATACTTTCCCTTTTAAAGAAAATACGGTGACTACTCTAACACCTGACTATATCGTTCTTGCTTCCCAGGGGGATTATTAATTGCTCTTGAGCTGTGAAACTCTATATTGATATTACTCTTTATCAGCCATTTTAAGTTTAAGAGCCCAGGGAAGACTTGGGTCACTCAGAAATCCCATTAGTCTGAAATCCAATTTGTAAGCCATACTTGCTTGCATCTTGAAATCCTGCTTTTTGCAGGACCCTGTCTATAATTTTTAATATGCTTATACAATTAGGGGCTGTTAGAAAGATTAATCTCTTAGCAGATTGCTTAATTTGTTTATCAAGACCAGCTTAATTCTTTAGCTTATGAGAATCAGTTCTTCCATGTTTATCACAGATACTCCTTAAAGCAGAATTGGGTCTTCATCATAAATAACTGTTAAAATAAGGATCAAAAGGCCAGATGTGGTGGCTCACATCTGTAATCCCAGCACTCTGGGAAGCTGAGGGGGGTAGATTGCTCGAGCTCAGGAGTTCGAGACTAGCCTGAGCAAGAGTGAGACCTCCCCATCTCTAAAAATAGCTGTGCACTTTGTAGTCCCAGCTACTCAGGAGGCTGAGGCAAGAGAATCACTTGAGCCCAAGAGTTTGAGGTTGTGAGCTATGATGTCACAGCACTCTATCGAAAGGATCAAAATGAGTATGGTGTACCTTGTTCATGCTAGGATGATGTCTGCTGATGTGAGGGTCATGTTGACTAACATAACCTGTCTTTGAAAATTTGTAGAGACTTAAGAAACAATGAAATTTCATGGGCCATAGAAGATGCTAGCGAAGCCTTTGCTGGACTGACAAGTCTCACTAAATTGTATGTATTTATATTATTTATGTATGTGTACAGAAGTATATTTTCAAGAACCAGTTGTAAATGTGATTGAATTATATTTATTTGATGTGGCTAGAAAGTCTGAGCTTTCTGACCCATCTTGGAGCTTGGTGGTTTATCAGGTGGTGTTTCTCATTTGGGGAAGTAGTTGTTATTGGTGGGGCACTTTTTATTGAAAAAACATTACAGTGGACACTTGAAGAGAAGTTATTCATGGAAGTAGAATTTCTATTCACGTAAAAGAAAGACTCTGAGAAACTAGAGTTGAGCTGGTAATGGTAATCTGTTTAATCGTTTGAGATATATGAGTAATTTAATCTTCTCTCACATAAGATTTTAGATCTCCCATGAGAAGAATTTCTCCAGAGGCTCATACTTATTTCTTTGACCTGGTCATCTTTTGCTAAGAAGGGAGAAATGAGGACTATAAACCAATTTAGCATATGAAAGCTACCAGTTTATCAGTGGTCAGATGGTTGTTCAGAGGTACCTCGTTGAGCTCTGTCATCCTAATAGAAGTCTTTATGCTATTGGTTAATAATAAAAATTCATAACTTTCTTAAAAATGTATGTTCTGAATTAAATATGTGCAATTTTTTATAAAATAATACCTCAGTAAAGCTGTTTAAAATACAAAAAAAGATATTAAGCTTATTTTTGCCTTTTATAGGTAAGCTTTTTAGTGGAGAGCTTTATTAGAAAGGTCTGTTTGTATTTCAGAATTTTACAAGGAAACCAGATTAAGTCAATTACAAAGAAAGCATTCATTGGTCTGGAATCTCTTGAGCATCTGTAAGTATTTTGCGTACATTTGCTTACTACATCATCTTTGCTATTAACAGAGGTTTTCACAACTCTGTAATGTTTATGTAACTTAATTATAGAAACAGTGACTGATAATGTTTCATTTCTCTTTATTTCAGAGATTTGAACAATAATGCTATAATGTCTATCCAAGAAAATGCTTTTTCTCAGACTCACTTGAAAGAACTGTAAGTAACTTAAGTCTTTTTTTTAATCACCAATTATTAGATCATTGTTCCTTCTTGTTGTGCTTTAAGTATGATGAAAGTGACCTAAGTATTTCCAAAAGCACACAGTTCAGGCATGAAAAAAAAGAACGTGTTAATACTCAGTTACTTTAGTGCTGGCTATAATTATAAAGTAATCTAACATTGAAAAGTCCAGAGTGTGTGGCACCAAGACCTCTTTTTGCCTGTGCTGCGAATGCTTATAATTAGGGAATTGTAGCACAACCCCTTGTCCTTCATGTATACTCCTCTGTTCCTTTTTACCCCTTTCTGTTTTTCTTTGGACTGCCATAAACATGTGTTCCTAGTTCTTACCTGTAGCTTAGTTGCAATTAAGGTGTTATGTGCTTTTGGTTTTTAGTTCTGAGGTAATCGAGCACTTTCATTATAATTGTCAGAGAGGATGTCTCTACTCTGTTGTAGAATTTACTAAAATGTTCAAAAAACATTAAATAGTTGCAGTGGAGAAAGATATATACATATATATATAATTTTATACCCCCTTTCATTTGTGATTTTTAAAAAATGCTCTTAATGGTTTAGAGATTTTCTTGGGGAAAAGGGTTTAGGGAGGGGTGTGGTATTATTTTTAAACTCTGGTGATTTGAGTATACAGCCAGGTTTAACAACTACTGGACTATAACAGTTATTATGTCTTGCCTGAAAGTTGCTCAAAGTAATATCTATTGTCTGTGAAGCAGAACTGGTTCATGACAGAATGAAAATTCAGAATAACCATTTAGCAACTTCTAGAGCAATTTGAAATTACTGTGACAGTTTTATTGTAGCATGCAAAATTGTTGTTTTGCAGTGGATTGGAAATTTAAAAAGCTGGTCCTTACCTCAGATAATTTGAAATGTACCAGAAATGTGTGAGTTTTCAAACTGCCTAAATTTGAATCCTTGCTCCATTCCTTATAAATTCTGTGACAGTGGGCAAATCATTTAGACCGACTCATTTTATTTTTCTCAAAATGGGAATAGTATCACCTCAGGGTTATGTGAAGATAAAATGAGAATTTTTTACTTAAATGTTTATTCATCATCTGCTGTGCAAGATACTCTTCTGGATGCTGAAAACACAGCAGTGAACAGGATGAATTTCTGTGCTCATAGCGTATTACAGTAAATCCTAGTAAGGATGGTAATAAACCAGTAGGTCTCTAAAAATCTCATCATGTAATAAGTATTCTGAGGACAAAGAAAAGTAGGTCAAAGGTATGGAGAATGATAAGGTTTGCTATTTTAGATAAAGCAGTGAGGGAAAACTCTTCTGAAGAAACAGCATTTGAGTAAAGACTTTAATGATATGAATGGCACACCATGTGAATAGTGGGTGAAGGGCTTTCCCAGCATAGGGAAGAACAAGTGAAATGAGGTCAGAATGTACTTAGGCACAAAAGTTTGAGGATGCTATGAGCTGTGACGCCACAGCACTCTACCAAGGGCGACATAGTGAAAATCTGTCTCAAAATATAAATATATATATAAATAAATTGAATCTAAGATTTTTCTGGAAAAATTCCAGCAAAGCAAATTCAAAAGGCCTCTGTGGTCAATTACCATTCTTATTGCACTTAAGTAAGTGATCAGGCAAAATCTAATGAGACCAGACTTACTTTGTAAACAAGTGGAAAAAGGGAGGTGATTATAGAGAGTTTGTTTGTTTCACTACAGTAGAAAACTGTAGTGCACCCTTGTGGGTTTTGTCCTGTACACTTTGACAGTCCTTACTAAATTCTCAATTCTTCTAGTTTCTTCCAATATCTGGCAACAACTCTTCAAACAAATGTTTCTCATTTTCTTCTCCCCACCTGACTTGGCACAACTAATTAAACCGCCCCTATCTCAAGCCCTATAAACTGAAGCGGGATGACTTGATAGGAACTTTAAAGCAGTCACCACTGCTGACCATGTGTGGACAACCATGGCTGTTGCTATGTGGGGCCACTCAAAAAGTTCTCCTTAACACTCTGTGGCATTACTAGAGACACACTGCAAACAAAGATAAACTGTCACATCATCATGGCCTGTCCTCATACCATCTGAAGATGCTTCAAGCCCAGCATCTAGAAGTCTTCTTGATTGACTGCCCTCTGGATTAAAAAACTAAATTTATAGTTCTATTAACCTTTATTTTTATTATATTTTTATAGAAGTTCTCTTCATTAAATAACTGATAGCTCACACCATTTGCCACAAAGTCCCAACAGATTATTCACCTGGTCCTTAATAAGCAAAAGATGACAAAATGAGAAAATTGACCTACATTAATTATTCAAAGGAAGGAAGAGGCAGGTTTCTTTTTTTCTTAAACAAGAGGCAATACTAACAGATTACTGTGCTAACAGTGCTTTAAGGAGTATTATTATGAAGTACTCCAGATCATTTGCTTTCTTTGCTTCTAAGCGGATAGGACATGTAAGAGGTCATTGAGAGAAAATACTGGTTTTTTTTTTTTTCCAGATATATTTCATAGACCTATTATAGACCACAACTAATGATTCATTGGTTCTTAATTTAAGAACCAGTGCACTTTGTCACAGTGCTGTAGAGTTTTTAGATGAAATAATTAGAAAATAATCATATACTCCTACAGTTCCCAGACCCCAGGCCACAGATTGGTACTTGTCCATAGCCTGCTAGGAATCAGGCCTCACAGGCAGGAGGTGAGCAGCAGGCAAGCTGGCAGGGCTTCATCTGTACCTATAGCCACTCCCATTGCTTCCTTCACTGCCTAACCAGTGTCAAATGCCCCTTCCATGCAGAAATTGTCTTCCATGATCCTGTAAAGGTTGGGGACTGCTGATACATTCTGCTACAACAAAGATTTCTCTATGCCCCAGTATGTAGTAAGCTTTCCTCTAAACCAACGGTTCTCAACCTGTGGGTCATGACCCACAGGAACTGTATTAAAGGGCCGCGGCATTAGGAAGGTTGAGAATCACTGCTCTAAACTTTTATGGGAAAAATTTAAAACGCTAAAATTTAAAGAAATGTGCAGTGAACTGAACACCCATATACCCTTTATCTAGATTCGTCAATTGTTCAGTTTTTGCCAAATTTGTTATCTATTTCCTTCTCTCATCCTCTCTCATTTTTACTCTCTCTCTACACACATCCACACACACTCTCTTTCTCACGCACAGTTTTTTTGCTGACTATTGCGGACATCATGACACTTCACCCCTAAATACTTCGGAGTGTATTTTCTGAGAACAGGGGCATTTTTCTGTGTAACCACATTATCATTATCTCACACCCAAGGAAATTAACATTGATTAAATAATATTATCTTTTAAACAGCCCATACTCAAATTTCCCCAATGTCAATAAGTGTCTTTTGTAAATTTTTTTCCAATTAAGTGTCATGCATTTTCTTTGCAATGCTTGTAATGGCTTTTCCGTTTCTTGGAAGTGGGTCCCTTGCCACCCTTGTTCCCCCTCCTCTTTAGTGTCTTTCATGACATTAACATATTTAAAGAATTGAGACTGATGGTCTGAATTTCTTTTCTCATAATTAGATTCAGGTTAAACAATTTTGACTTAAGAAAGTGCATATGATTTTAATGCTGAAGGAATTACGAATGAAAATAAAAGAAAAGGTATTTTTCCTTTTTTGTTTTCTCCAGGATTCTGAACACGAGCAGTTTGCTCTGTGACTGCCATTTGAAGTGGTTACTTCAGTGGCTGGTTGATAATAACTTCCAGCATTCTGTGAATGTAAGCTGTGCACACCCTGCCTGGTTAGCAGGACAAAGCATCCTTAATGTGGATCTGAAAGATTTTGTCTGTGGTTTGTATTCTTGTTTTAAAAATTTATACATTACCTACTATCTTAACAAATTAAAACAGGGGAAAAAAAAAAACAAAAAAAACCGGAACCAGAAGCATATTTCCATGTCTCTATGTTCTTCTCCAACCTGTGTTTCAATGGTTACATTTTTATATTTTTGTAATCATAGGTTAAATTTTATATTCTCTGTTTTGATATTTCATAAGCAGTGTTTTTTATTTATTTATTTTTTCTTTTTGAGAGAGTCTCAAGCTGTCACCCTGGGTAGAGTGCTGTGGTGTCACAGCTCACAGCAACCTCAGACTCTTGGGCTTAAGCGATTCCCTTGCTTCAGCCTCCCAAGTAGCTGGGACCACAGGCACCTGCCACAATGCCCGGCTATTTTTTTTCTTTTTATGGTTGTAGTTGTCATTGTTTAGCAGGCCCAGGCTGGATTCAAACCCCCCAGCTCTAATGTGTGTAGCTGATACCCTAGCTGCTGAGCCTTTATAAGCAGTGTTTTCCACCATATTTCTAGATGATCATTTTAAATGGCACAGTTACAGTGTTTTTATGAATGTGGGCATTTCCCTTTTAGGGTTATTATTAATCTTTAAGTATCTAATAGTAAGATTCCTGAATCAAAAAGCATGATTTTTTTTTTTAAATTTTAACATGGATACTTAGTAGATCTTGAAAAGTACCACCAGGTGTTTTCCCCAAAAGATAGCACTAGTTTATGTTGTCATCAGCAGTATATGAATGTTCTGATTTCATGTGGTTTGTATTTTTGATGTAGTTTCTTAAAGTGGCAGTTTTGGTTTGTCCTTGAAAGTAGGGGGCTAATCATAGGCAAACTGTCCTGATTTTAGCACTTGAAATTTCAAGTAATGAACTATATTGTTCTTTTTCAACTTGGAAATTTTTCCTTCACACTTATTCTCCTTTAAAGTGACATGACTGATTCTTCGCTTTACAGGGGAGAACTTTTAGATCATTGTATCCATTTTGCATATCACTTATATCTCTGATCATTGGGTACCTATGTATTGCCAGATGTTTTTTCACATTCTACTTAAGGATGCTTGAGACACTTGAAAGTTCAGGCCCACATAGTGCTTCCATTGTTTTATGAATTTTAAAGAAAAAAAACAAAAAATCTTTAGTAAAGATTAAATTGTTTATATTGCCACACATTCCCTTTCAACTGAATTTTAAATGTAGATACAGTATATATTTTATCCTCCTTTTCCACTTTTCACTTATATGGCACAATGAGATGTTATCCAATTAAGATATTAGTTAAGATTTCAGGCTGGGCAAGGTGGCTCACTCCTGTAATTCTAGCACTGTAGGAGGCCAAGGTAGGTGGCTCGCCTGAGCTCGAGAGTTCAAGACCAGCCTAAGGAAGAGTGAGACCTCATCTTTACTAAAAATAGAAAAACCAGCCAGGTATTGTGGTAGGCACCTGTAGTCCCAGCTACTTGGTAGGCTGAAGCAAGAGGGTTGCTTGAACCCAGGAGTTTGAGGTTGCTATGAGTTATGATGCCAGGGTACTCTGCTCAGGGCAACAGAGTGAGACTCAGGTCTCAAAAAAAAAAAAAAAAAATTCATTTACCTGCTTGTCTGAATCAATCAAATAGTATTTTTATTTGTGAATTTGTATTTTATTAGCCAGTCCTAAGCCAATCTTGATTTGGACATTTGACATGTCGAATTTTTTATTAATTTGAGTGAATGCACATAAAAAGTACTTTCAAATAAATTGTTTTGTTAATAGGTATTCCCTGTGAAATATAAGTTCATAATTACCATGTTATGTATTGGCACAGAGAGGATAGTGGTTATATACACGTTTGTATATGTGTCAGATACATATATACAAAGGATAATAGAACTTGTCTTGAAAGTCTAATGTAAGGGTTCTCTTTTTCCCCAATAACTGGTGATACTTAAAAATATGTTCTAAGCATACAAGTGATAGCAAGGGAACAGTAAAAAAAAAAAAGAGTGCTAAAACCTGAGGTCAAGAAACCTGAGTTCCAGTCCAGGTTCTGCCATTGGCTCATGGGGCTTTGAGCAAGTCTTTTGACATTTCTTGGCCTCATTTTCACCATCAAGGAAATCAACAAAAACAAGGGAATTAGGCTTTGGTGCCATAGTCTTTTTTGACCTTCACATGCCACTTTGTAAACAGAACTCAGTTTTACAGTATTTGTTTTAAATTGCATCTAAAGAAGCAAAGATAAATAACTGATTTGGTTACTGCTGCATTTTTTCCCCTTAGATGATTTTCTCAAGCCACAAATGAGGACACATCCTGAAAACACAGTTGCTCTACGAGGCATGAACGTGACTCTGCTGTGCACTGCCGTGAGCAGCAGCGACTCACCCATGTCCACTATGTGGCGAAAAGATAGTGAAATCCTCTATGATGTGGATATTGAGAATTTTGTTCGTTATCAGCAGCAAGCTGGAGAAGTTCTAGAATATACCAGTATCTTACATCTTTTCAATGTGAATTTCACAGATGAAGGAAAATATCAGTGTATTGTTACTAATCACTTTGGATCTAATTACTCTGAAAAAGCCAGACTGACTGTGAATGGTAAGGAATTCCACCACCACCCCTTTTTTTTTAGTTTAGAAGAATTTATCATGTTCTGTTTTTAAATCACTTGACAAAATAAATTAAGCTAAACCTGACATTTGAAGGGAGAATCTTATTGTTAACTTTTGGATGGTGGGTGGAATTTTTGGATTAGCTGGTCTGCCTGCTTCTCTCTCTGGTCTTTATTTGAAGGGTAGAGGGGTAAATTTTGTAGGCCTACTTTTACTATTTTCACTATTTATGCTTTTTAAAGCATTCTTTTGCAATTCTCAGTTTTCTTTCTAGAGCTATAAATCTCTCCTGAGAACTATGAAATTTATTCCTAATGGGCCATCTAATAACTGGGAACATTTAGTAGGACATTTCTAGGTCCAGTGATCATTATTATTGTCTAAATGTAGTCACAGAATCATGTTTCGAAATTAATGCTTTTCTCTGTGGCTACAAAAAACTTCTCCAAAATAGCATGGTGTATCTGTTGCTTGTGAGATTGACACATTATCTGCCATGTGAGTTGTATTTAATGATAGTTTTGAGCCCAGGACCTCATGAAGCATATATAACTCACATATCTCTCAACCTAGCTTGATAATAAAAGACCATGACCCCAAGGAAAAAAAATTTTTTCTAGTGTGGCAGTCAGTGTGTTGAATAACTGTAAAATTTTAGGCTTTGTGCAGCTGAAAGATATACTTGTGTCTTCTGTATTTTTCAACGAGATTTTTGAAGGCATAAATTTTTTTTTTTTTTTTTTTTTTTTTTGCATGCAGTTGCCATGACAGCTTTGTAGATTTTAGTTTGGGGAGTACTGTTTAGCTATATAAGTGAGGGAGCCACAGTAAGTGTTGGGTTCTAAAATATGGAGTTCAGACAGGTTTGTGGCTTTACATTTTTCTCTCTTTCCATCAGATGATAACATAAGTGTCACACATCCCAGATGAGTTAGTTGTCACTGTGCTTCAAATACTCTAAGGTTCTGGGAGGAAAGATGGCCTCTAAATCTATATTCACTCTCAATCCAAAGAGCATGTCTTTTCAGAGAAGTAGAGCATTACAACAGTTAGTGTCTTGCCTACTGGATTCTTTCGCGTGTATTTGATTGCATGTGTGTATGTGTGGTTCCCTCCACCCTCCACCCCCCCCAACCCCACCCCCCTGCTCACTTTTTCTGGATGATCTTTCTTGCGACAGAGATGCCATCTTTTCTGAAAACTCCAATGGATCTAACTATTCGCACTGGTGCCATGGCCAGATTAGAATGTGCTGCAGAGGGACACCCTGCACCTCAGATTTCCTGGCAGAAAGATGGTGGTACTGACTTTCCTGCGGCTCGAGAAAGACGAATGCATGTCATGCCCGAAGATGATGTCTTCTTTATTGCCAATGTGAAAATAGAAGACATGGGAGTCTACAGCTGCATGGCACAAAATACAGCAGGAGGCCTCTCAGCAAATGCCTCACTAACAGTGTTAGGTACGTTTGCTGCTCAGGGGGGTCCATGCTTTGGTTGGAGCCTTTTGGGAGCTGCTCTTTCTTGTTGAGTAAGAAAAATAATTTTGAGATTATTGTTGCGATTCTTATGTGTTTCTTATTTTGCCATTTTATGTAGGGTTATGTCAGCCTAGAATGTTTCTGGGTCAGATAACTGACATGTAGGAAAATGTGAGCAAAAGCAGGGATTTTTTAATACATGTGTTAGCAATTCAAATTCCTTTGTCAACTTACAGTTTTATGTCTTTCTGTGTAAGGTTTCTACTATATGTATTTTTTAAAAACTATTCAGTGAGTTTGCATTCAGAGTTCTGCTTTTTTTCTTGTAGGAATCACAGCCATTTGATATTGTTTCACATAGAGTTTCACAGCCTAAGATAATGTAATGGTTTCTCTCCCTACTTCATTGTTTGAAAAAACTGCATGCTTCTCTTAATTTGATGTTCTGGTAAAATGTCTTTTTTCTAAAAATTTTCCCTGAACAGCTTTTTTTTTTTAGTTTTTTCTTATCAGAATACTTTGCCTTTATGAAACTCAAATTCAAAACAAGTTCTACTTTCTAGTTCTATACTTCTCTGGATGTAGGGTGGTTTTTTTTTTTTTTTTAAGTTTGTGGTTAGTGTTATTCTCTTGTGTAATACGAAAAATAAATAGTTTATTGTTTTAAAAACTTAAGACATACAGAAAATTTAGAAAAGAGAAGGAAAATCACTTACACTGTTAAAGATTTTAGTATGTTTATTCAAGATTTTTCCTTCTCATTTTTATGTACTTTAGTATACCTACCTTTTTTTTCATTTGATACTGTATTACAAATTCAAAAAAGTCTTTATAAAATGCCATTTGACTGTACTATAATTTGCTTAATCATTTTTCTGGTAGAATTTTAGATATTTGGCTTTATTAAGAGTTATAACTGGTTGGCTCGGCACCTGTGGCTCAAGCAACTAAGGTGCCTGCCACATACACCTGAGCTGGCGGGTTCGAATCCAGCTGGGGCCCGCCAAACAAGAGTGACGGCTGTAACCAAAAAATAGCTGGGCGTTGTGGGAGGTGCCTATAGTTCCAGCTACTTATGAGATGGAGGCAGAGGAATCGCTTGAGCCCAGGGTTGGAGATTGCTGTGAGTTGTGATGCCATGGCACTCTAACCAGGGCAACAGCTTGAGGCTTTGTCTCAAAAAAAAAAAAAAAAAAAGTTACAACTGGCAAGGCACAGTGGCTCACACCTGTGATCCTAGCACTTTGGGAGGCCAAGGCAGAAGGATCACCTCAGCCCAAGAGTTCAAAGCTGCAGTAAAAAAGCATTATTTTGTGACAGCAGGACCCTGTCTCCAAAAAAATAAAAAAATACAACTAATTTTTATATATTTGTGTATAAACCTTTGAAATTTTTTTTTTTTTTTTTTTTTCCTTTTTTTGAGACAGAGTCTCAAGCTGTTGTCTTGGGTAGAGAGCTATGGCATCATAGTTCACAGCAACCTCCAACTCTTGGGCTCAAATGATTCTCTTGCCTCAGTTTTTCTATTTTTAGAAAAATAAAGCTTTTGCTCAGGCTGGTCTCGAACTCGTGAGTTCAAGTAATCCACCTGCCTTGGCCTCCCAGAGTGTGAGCCACTGCACCCTGCCAACCTTTGAATTTCTTCAGGTAGTTTGTCCAAGGTAGAATTATTGAGATAAGATTTATGCTTTTTTTTAATATACTATATATACTCGAGTATAAGCCGAGTTTTCTCAGCACAAAATTTGTGCCAAAAAACCCGAACTCGGCACAAATTTTGTGCCGAAAAAACTTGGCTTATACTCAAGTATATAGGTAATTGTTTTTCTGACACATTAGTTTTTAATCCTCTCATGAGTATATGAAAGTGCTCATTTCATCAGGCCTTCATTAGTCTAATCCAAAAGGATTTAGAGAATTAAGTAGTCTAACTTAAAATTTTTTTAAATGTTCCCCTATTAGAGACACCCTCCTTCATTAGACCTCTGGAGGATAAGACAGTAACTCGAGGTGAAACTGCAGTACTACAGTGCATAGCTGGAGGGAGTCCTGCCCCGCGCCTCAACTGGACTAAAGATGATGGACCACTGCTGGTGACAGAACGACACTTCTTTGCTGCAGCCAACCAGCTTCTCATCATTGTAGATGCTGGGCTAGAAGATGCTGGAAAATATACCTGCATTATGTCTAACACCCTTGGGACAGAACGTGGCCACATTTACCTAAATGTTATTTCATCCTCCAATTGTGACTCTTCCCAGGGTAGCATTGGATATGAAGATGATGGCTGGACCACAGTTGGTATTGTCATCATTGTTGTGGTCTGCTGTGTTGTGGGTACCTCTTTGATCTGGGTCATTGTTATTTACCACATGAGAAGGAAAAATGAAGACTATAGTATCACAAACACTGGTAAGTGGTACCCAGATGACAATACTTGAGTCAAGAATATAGTATATTCATGATTAGCCTAGGCAACAGTGAGACCTTCTGTCTGCAAAAATAAGAAAAATTGGCTGGGCACAGTGACGCATACCTGTAGTCCCAGCTACTTGGGAAGCTGAGGCAGGAGGATCGTTTGAGCCCAGGAGTTTGAGGTTGTAGTAAGCTGATGATGCCACTACACTCTGGCCCAGGCAACAGAGTGAGACCCTGTCTCAAAAAACAAGCCCAAAACAATATAGTATAAGATTTATTGTAAAATATTAAAAAACTGAGAGCCAGGCATGGTGGCACATGCCTATAGTCCCATCTACTCAGGAGGCTGACATGGGAGGATTGCTTGAGCCCAGTAGTTCAAGGCTGGCCTGGACAACATAGTGAGACATTATCTCTCTCTCTCTCTTTTTTATTATAGGGATTCATTGAGGGTACCAGAAACCAGGTGACACTGATTACAGAGACATTATCTCTTAAAAAAAAAAAAAAGGAGTTGTGCTATGTTACCTGATACATGATAAAGGAAATTTTTTTTTTTTTGTTAAAATGTTTAATTTATTTGATATAATAGAACCTCTTGCAGAAATAATTTTAAGAGTTTATAAACATTATTCTAAAACTTTATTCTTATAATATGCATTGCAGGTGCACTTTCTTCCTTTCATGCCTGAGGCTCACTTGTATCATAATTTTGCTTTTGGGGAAAGTAGAGCCCTTATGATTGAAACCAGTCTGTCTCTTCTCTCTTTCTCTTTCTTTCTCTCTCTCTCTCTCTCTCTCTCTCTCTCTAAGTAGAGCCCTTATGATTGAAACCAGTCTGTCTCTTCTCTCTTTCTCTTTCTTTCTCTTTCTTTCTCTCTCTCTCTCTCTCTTTTTTTTTTTTTTTTTTTTTTTACTGAATATAAGGCTGGATAATTGAGATTAGTGTTTTACAACTCTTACCCTGAAATCTTGCAAGAAAATAGATTCTGCCATATTGTGAAAGTGTGACTGTAGATAAGATTTTTAACCTTTAGGTTTTGGTAATACTTTTAAAATAAGCTTTGAGGCCAGGCAAGGTGGCTTGCACATACAATCCTAGCACTCTGAGAGGCCAAGGCAGGAGGATCAACCTGAGCAAGAGTGAGATGTGGTCTCTAATGAAAATAGAAAAATTAGCTAGGCATTGTGGAGGGTGCCCATAGTCACAGCTACTTGAGAGCCTGAGGCAGGAGGATCGTTTTAGTTTGAGGTTGCTGTGTGCTGTGATGATGCCACGGCATGCTAGCATGGGCTGTGGAATTAAAGACTGTCTCAAAAGAAGAAGAAAGCTTTGAGAAGAAGTCTAATGAAAAATACTTTTAGGGGGAGTACTAAATGCTATTAAGGTCCCGGGTATATACCATTTTCTTGGCCAGTAATATCAAAGTGGAACCTATTTGCAAAATAGTCTTCTGAGTGTGGGCTTAAACTGCCTAACTTTGAGAATCACAGATATCTCTTTTACAGAGGAGCTCAATCTGCCTGCAGACATTCCCAGCTACTTGTCTTCCCAAGGAACACTGTCTGAGCCACAAGAAGGATACAGCAACTCTGAGGCAGGCAGTCATCAGCAACTTATGCCTCCTGTCAATGGATATATACACAAAGGCACTGATGGTAACAACTCTATTATTCACAGTCATGATTTCAGCCTATCCTATTTTTTATTTTTCACTATTTCACCTGAAGCAATATTTCAAAATAGTATACTCAATGTTGAAAACATTTAGCCTCCTATAAAATAGTATAAAAATTGACTAATGTCTTAACGAGAAAAGAAAAACATCTTACAGAAAGGAGAAACACATCATTAAGCAGGGGATTGGAGTACACAGCAGAGGCTCCCAAACCTGTGTTGTTATAGGAAGGAGACGATCTAGAAAGTTTTGGCAAGTGTCCTTTACTGTTCTCAGACATGAGCATCCTTTAGATGACATACTACTTTCACCTACTCACAGGTGGATGCTCAGTAAAGTTTAAAGGAGTGGTTCTCAACCTTCCCAGTGCTGCTGTCCTTTAATACGGTTCCTGCAGGTCGCAACCCACAGGTTGGGAACCTCTGATTTAAAGGGTAACTAGGAGCTGGGTGCAGTGGCATATGTCTATTGTCCCAGCTACTTGGGAGGCTGAGGTGGGAAAGTTGCTTGAGCCCAGGAATTCAAGGCTTTGATAGGGCCTATAAATAGCTTTTGTTGCCCACCCTGGGCAATATAGCGAGATCCCCATCTCTTAAAAAAAATAAAGGGTAGCAGTGTTTTTAACTACATATTGGAGAACAGAGAGATAGAAAGTATTCCCTAGTTAGAACCTGGCATCTCAATACTACGTCTCTTCCCTCTACCCTTTCAATACCTTCCCTGCCATGGGCAGTGCCAGAACACAGGAAAGTAAATCAAGGGATAGAATAATTGGGTTTGATTCCTAGTTCTTCCTCTTTCAGCTCTGTGACCATGAACAATTTACTTAAGATCTGAGCTTCAGTTTCCTTACTTCTTTCAGGATGCTCACAGATCCTTTCAACAGACGCGTGGTATCACACAAATGAAAGATTTATTCCATTTCTTCAGAGTTTTTTTTTTTAGGCTGTGCATCAGCAAAACTTATCATTATATAATTGCTATATTGGGTTTACTTTAGCTTTTCATGGAGAAGGGGGTATTTCTGACTTTTAAAAGAATATATAAAAGTACTCTGAAATTTTAAGGAAATAACACTGCTTTCTGGATTAAACTAAATTACTTCTGGTTTCTTCTAATTCTGATATCTGTTGCTTTATCTTCAGTAAGTAACTATTTCTCACTCTTTTCTCCTTCATTTGGTTTTCAAAACACATAACAGTCGTTTTTAAAGCTTTACTTTTGTCAGTCATACATTTGACAAGCCATATACTTGTCAAGACTTTCAACTGTCACAGGCTTTCTCTGGGGATACTTTTAGCAGTTAGTATTACTAAACCTGTTTACTCATGAAAATAACATGGACTTTCAAGAAATGGAATCATTGTAACTCCTTATTCTCTGCTTTACTTACTTTAAGCCAGGCATGTGTCTTATAGCACAGTGCCAGCCTTGTCTTGGTTCCCTTGATTTTAGTATGACCTATCTGGGCTGGACAGAGATGTTTCAACATAGTATAGTTGAATAGTATTCAAGAGCTTGGGCTCTGAAGCCAGAATGCCTGGATTCAAGTTTTTGCTCCTCTGGCAATATGACTTTGGTCAAGTTACTTAACTTTTCTGTGCTATAGTTTCTTTATAATGTGGAGACAATATTACCTACCTTATGGGAATATTGTCAGAATTAAATGAGTTGATAGACAGCTTAAAACTTCAACTGATTTATAAAGTAAGCACTCCATTAATGCTAGCAGTAATGATAATTACACTGTTGAAGAAAACCGATGATTAGAACTAATTGCTTAATGAAAGGATATTTGGGTTCTTTCCTTTGTTGCCATTAGGTGGCACTGGTACCCGAGTGATCTGCTCAGATTGTTATGACAATGCCAACATCTACTCCAGAACCCGAGAATACTGTCCTTATACCTATATTGCTGAGGAGGATGTTTTAGATCAGACATTGTCCAGCCTCATGGTCCAGATGCCCAAAGAGACTTATTTAGCACATTCTCCCCATGATGCCCCTGCCCTGGAGAGCTTGATATCATCAGCAGACAGAGAGCTGTCTGCCTTTCCTACCAACCATGAGAGGATGACGGAGAAGAAACTTCCCTCCACACAGATGAGCAGTGGTAAGGGGTGCATTTTATTGTTGCTGCTTATTTTGTTCACTTTCACATAACTGACTTTTCCTTATATCAAGTAGGTAGCACTCTCATTTGATAGGAGGTAAACAAATTGGTATACTGGAGTAATTAGCCACTGTTAACTGGTGTAAACTAGAGCCAGAGACATTTACATAATATAGTTAACGAAGAAGTCTTCATCTGTAGAATGAAAACAGCTTTTGTGGGGTAATAAGATCATACTATTGAAAAGTCAGAGGCCATACAGAAATAGCTTTTAAAACATTTCATATAGGGCATTAATATTTTTTCCCCATCTTTAATTTAAAGAATATAATTTGGGCATAATTTGGTGAAGATTTTTACTGAGAAGATTTTAAAATGGTTTATTTGTTTGCTGTTCTGTCAGGTGACTATTTACTCTCAGTATCACTTGGCAGCTATTTTCTTTCTCTAATGATGAGTAAGATCAAGGTCGTGAGTGGGAAAGCAATTTTGGGATAGTGTTCTTTCCCACATGGCCCAAGAGAAGAAATGCATATTACAGTATGCTGTATAGATTAGGCATATGATAACAATTTGGCATTTGAAACAAAACTCTGTCTAGACCATGAAGGGTACTACCGAGTGTGTCTTCCCTGTCCATCCAGGCTTCACATCAGCTCTCCTTTCCTATCAGCCTGAAGTGGAAGAACGTTAGAAATAGGAGGGGTGGTGAGCACTGGAGGTTTATAGAAGACAGATTATACAGTGGTACTTCCAGGGTTGGTCCAAGCAGGAGTAAATGGTTTAATGTGGGACTTAAATATGTGCTCTGTTGTTCTGAAAAGACCAGTTACAAGGATTTCTAAAGAGGGTACAGCTCAGAGAAAGTACTGTTATTGAAGTTGGTCTCTTGTTTTTACACTCAGTGTTGGTGAAAGAAATGCACTGACACCAAATCTGTTTTTCCATGTCCTAGAAGAGTTACAGGGGTAGGGTTTAAAAGTCTATCTTTTTTCTAACCTGAGGGATGCCTTAATTTTTAATCTGATCTGTAGGTGAGGAAATAGCAAAGGGGAATGCTTGGGCACATTGCTAGGTACTCTAGCTTCTTGTTATTCAGAGTGTGGTTGTGGACTATCAGCACCACCATTAACTAGGAGCGTGTTAGAAATACCAAGTCCCTAGACTGAGTAAATCAGAGTCTGCATTTTAGTAAAACTCCAGGTTATTCATGTGCTTTTTAAAGCTTGAGAAACTTTATATAGAAAGTATGCTTTAGCATACTTTTTACATTTTCACTTTTATTATTATTTTTACTACAATTTCTAAGTGTTTGTTTTCAACTGATAAATAGGTGTTGGCCAGCTTTTCCCAAAATTCACTCCATGAACTTAATACAACTTTTAGTATAAAGAGTCTTTGGGAAGACAGCGCACAGCTGCAGTAAATACGATGAATGAGAAATGTGTATTTTTGAAACCACGGTGCAGATAACCTGATATATTTAGGCTGGTCCAAAAGTAACTGCAGTTATGGGCTGAATTTTAGTGAATTTTAAATCATTATAGCTAGGCTGAGACATGTCTTACTAATCAAAACAGGAACCTGTACAATTAACACATTGTTGCAAATGGGACTTAAGTTTGTTTATAGTGTAAAAATCTAGGTTTCAGGATTCCACAAACTATTAGAAAACATTTCTTGCATCCTGTTGTGGAAGCGTTTTCCCTGCAAAAAGTTGCTGAGATGCTTGAAGAGGTAGTCAGTTTGTAAGAGGTCAGGTAAACATGGTGGATAAGGCAAAACTAGTCCAATTTGTTAAACTTTTGAAGCATTAGTTGTGTGAAGTGTGGTTGGGTGTTGCTGCAGAGAAGAACTGGGCCCTTTCTATTGACTAACAGCTGGCTGCAGGCATTGTAGTTTTCACTGCATCTCACCGATTTGCTGGCACACTTCTCAGATGTGATGGTTTCACTGGGATTGAGAAAGCTATAGGGGATCAGACTGGTAGCAGACTGCCACACAATGACCATGACATTTTGGGGGTGCACATTTGGCTTTGGGACACGTTTTGAAGGTTCTTCTCGGTCCAACCACTGGTCATTTCCAGTTGTATGAAATTCACTTTTCATCACACAACACAATCTGATTGAGAAATGGTTTGTTGTTGTGTAGAATAAGAGAAGACGACACTTGAAAACAGCAATTGCTCTGATTTTCGGTCAGCCCTTGAGCACCCACTTTATCAAGATTTTCCACCTTTCCAATTTGCTTCAAATGCGAAACGACCATGGAATGGTTGATTCTGAGTTCTTTGTCAACTTCTGTGTAATTCTATGATTGCTCTCAATAGGACATTGTCCACTTCTGATGGTTGGCCACTCTGCTCCTTATTTTCAAGGCTCTCATCTCCTTTGGAAAACTTCCTGCACCACCACTATCCCTGTATGTTCTTTAGCAATTCCTGGGCCAGATGCCTTGTTGATGTTGCAGGTTGTCTCCTCTGCTTTATGATGACCCATTTTGAACTCAAATAAGAAAATCGCTTGAGTTTGCTTTTTGTCTAACTTCATAGTCCAAAATAAATATAAAATAAACAGCAAGTAGTAAGTCAATAGCAAAATAAATAAATAAAAAAAAACAAGAAATGCATCTTAAAATGATGTATAACATAGCCACATTTACTGAAGAATGTATTCCAATATCAAATGGCAAATTTCAGCAGTGCAAGACTGTACTTACTTTTGCACCAACCTCTTTTAGTTCTTTTCTATGTGTCTAGAGTTTTATTTTTAAATTTTTGTAGCAGCAGAACCACTAATAGCATAGTCTCAATATATACTTGGTTAGGTTTGTTGAGTAGAAAGATTTGAAAGACCATGTTTGGTTTTTATTTTGTTGTGGCTAAACAGATGGCAAGTAGATGTTTGTTCTGTCTTTATTCAGAGTATTGGGCTTCTGTCTTTCTTTGAGGATTTGGTTAAAAAAAATTAGGTTTTAGAAAATTAATGTTGACCTTCTAGTTACTAATGATTATTCTCTTTTTTCTTCCCAGAAACATTGCAGCGGCCTCTGTGGAACATAAACAAAGAACTAGGCCTGCCTCATCCTCACTTTTCCCAGCAGCCAGTCCTTGAGTCACCACAACTTCACCGAAATGAGGGCCTGGCAGAAAAGGATCCAGACTGTTCCACCTCCCCCACGTCTTGCCACAGGTTACAGGACCACACTTTTAATTTTAATAGGACTCGGAGCATTCAAGATGGTAGTGAGGGCACCTGAAACTCACTTCAGGATGAAATCTGGGCAAAGACTCATTAATTCATTTTGTATTTACTACCTCGGAGTTCAGGAAAAAACCCCAAAGTCAGCCTTTGCTTTACTCTATGTTTACAATTACATCTGACACACCAAAGTGGGCCACATACTAGTTTGGGCATATCCCTGGTGAAGAAAGGGTAACGGCTGACAGAAATGGGTGCATATGATTGAAAATGTGCAGCATCAGAGGGAAGATAAGGGGCAAGTGCTGATGCTCCCACGGGCGTGTGTCCAGGTCTGCATTGCCTGTCAGGAAGAGGGTCATTGCTGCTGAACATGTGGGATTGTCCCAGTCCTCAGAATGACCTGAGAAACATCACTACTAGGATGTTTTACTTTGCCTTCTAAGGAGTAAAAATAACTTGGGAGCCCTCTGGCAAGTGTGCTTGAGATTCTTCAGTGGTTTTAAAGTAGATAGTTGAGATTGGGGCTTTGATATTCAAGGTCTGTGGCAAGAATTCCAGGCTTGACCAACTGGTACCAGGTCAAAGGCTTTCATATTCTTGAGTTTTTTTTGTTTTTTGTTTTTTTGTCCTTATTGCTAAGGGAGCTCTTTGTATATATATGTGCATTTATAAATAATTTTTCTATTCATTGACCTTATACGTTGGCTGTGGTGTAAATATTTTTGATATGCCAGGATTATATGTAACATCCAGTTACAATATTGACAGCAGCTTCTCAGATCACAGACAGATTTTGTATTACTGGGTTTCATGAGATCTAAAAACTTTATTTAAAGTTTGACAACTTGTTTGTTAAGAAGTGTCTATATAGAGTCAGGCTACTTTGTAATTGCATACACACAAACACAGCGCGGTGTGATTAACTGCTTTCTTCGTGACTAAAGGTACCTAGATCTAGTCGTTTACCGTCTTTAAAAGTGCTAGATGATACTCCCTTTCTGTCGTAAACGCTGACTTGTTTAGAGCTCAGCAGTCTGTCGTAGCAGAGGAAAACTTGTTTTGAGAATATCTTCTCTTTTTTAATTTTTTGGCTTTTTTATTTTTTTCTTTTTCTTTTTTTTTCTTTTTCGACAGAATCTCACTACATCACCCTCGGTAGAGTGCCGTTGAGTTGTGACACAACTCAAAGCAACCTCAAACTCTTGGGCTTAAGCGATTCTCTTGCCTTAGCCTCCCAAGTAGCTGGGACTACTGGCGCCCACCACAACGCCTGACTATTTTTTTGTTGTTGTTGCAGTTGCTGTTTAGCAGGCCCAGGCCAGGTTCGAACCCGCCACCCTTGGTGCATGCGGCTGGCACCCTAACCACTGTGCTACGGGCACTGAGCCTTTTTCTTTTATTCTTAAACAGAAATTGAGGGAAGTTCATTTTTTCAGGAACCAATGATATAGTTCAGGTTGTAGTTTCATATATACTTGTCACTTCAAAAGTAGATGCTTCAAAAGCTAGAGACTGATTTCAATACTACAGAACTCAACTTGGAAGCAGGCTATGACTTAATCGGAGCCAGGACAACTACCGACGTTAGAACCTTCCTTTCCCTTTCTTTTCTTCTTTTTTGAGACAGGGTCTTACTCTGTAGCCTGGGCTAGAGTGTAGTAGTATCATCATAGGTCACTACAGCCTCAAACTTGGGGGCTTGAGTGATGGTCTGGCTTCAGCCTCCTGCGTAGTTGGGTGTATAGATATGTGCCACCACACCTGGCTAATTTTCCTATATTTTTTTCTTGAGATCAGGTCTCATTGTTGCTCAAGCTGGTCTTAAACTCCCAGCCTCAAGCATTCCTCCTGCCTGGGCCTCCAAAGTGCTAGGATTATAGGTGTAAGCCACTGCACTTGGCCTAGAACCATCTCTTTCATTCAATGACTGCCCTTTCCGTGTTTTTACTTTGGAGTGAGCCACTAGGATCTAAATCACTATCACTGTCCATGAGGTCACTCAAGTCAGCAAATCTTGTCATTATTTGCCTTAATGGACTCTGAGTTGGAATGGATGTATTATTTAAGTTAGTGTTTAAAATTCTATGAACAAGAATTTTGTTGATACTTAGATAAGTTTACACCTGGTTGAACAGAATGTGAAAACATTTCTGAGTCCTCCTTGTTCACTTTCTAAAGTGAAAATGTTTGATGTCTCATATGTTAACTGAGTTCTGTTACATACTGGTCTCTAGGCAAATATTTTCAAGGATGAACTCTTCTTGCTGTTACATGCAGGACTATGGTTAGATTTCCTGGTCTCCATGTTCAGTGTTTCTGGTGTGACCTAAAGAATGTTCTCCGACAAGGCATTCCCAGTTCCCTGATTTTGGAAAAAGATTCCCACTTTGCACCTGAGATTCAGCTGATTAGTGTCTCAGTGTTTCATGTTGCTGAGTTCTAGGATGTCTCTGTCTCATTTACCAGAGACAAAAGCCTGTTCAAAAGCCTGAGATGGCGTAGTGCGATGAAATCTTAGGACATGTGATGCTATGGGTTTGGAGGCACCAGCCCTGAATTCTCATTCTGGTTCTCTGATGGTCTTGGTTCCTGCTTTTCAGTCAGTCATCTCTGACCTCTGGTAGGTGGGACTTCATTTTGGTCTAAATGGTCTTGCATACTTTGACACAGATTGTAGATTTTCCACTTGCCTTTGGCTCTTTTTCCATATTTTCCCCTTTGGGGAGTCACACTGATGATGCATATTCTGTGGATTTGGGCTCCCACGATGAGAGTTAAAATGTATTCTATACTGCATCTGAAATTACTATTAGGTGGATTCCTTTGGCTTGCTGCTGTCCAAGCGTGGTTTTCTTTTCCTCACTTCCTATCATATTTTTTGTTTGTCCAAAAATAAGTAAGCCAGTCTATTACAGACTCACTCCCACTACTAGATGTATCATCTAAAGAGTTCTTTCATCTCTCTTTCCACCTGATTTTGTGGTAGGTCCTCTTTAATTTGTTTGAGGCTTCTCAGCAACTCTTCTTCTGTACTTTCACCTGTGGTGCCTAGCAAATCATTCTCCCCTCATAAGCCTGTAGGTAATCTTTCTTGCTCAGATTATTCACAGATTGGTAGAAAGCTTCTTCCTGAACCAGTTGGTCCATCTGACTCCTGTGCTGGCCACAGATCTATCCTCTTTGTTGTTGGAGTCTTAAGTTTTCCATCTTAAAGAACAATTAGAAAATTGGCTGTTACAACATAGTATTGAAATACCAGAATGAGTTTTAGTTCTGTTCACTTTGTGCTTTTCTCTGAATGGGAGTATTTTCTTTTAGTAAAATACTTCATTGACTAGAAAACCAAAGTTGCTTCTTTTCTGTGTTTGTTTTTAATCTCTCCTTCACCGAGGCACAGTGTATCTTAAGAAGGGAAGAGTGCTCTTGGGAGAGGAATGATCAGAAATTCTTAAAGTATAAAGCTTTAGCATGGTCCTTACTGTGTACAAGTGATTATTTAAGCCAAAAAGTTTTCTTGAATTTCTGATAGCAAAGAGCTTATTAACTCTGTAAACAAAGACCTTATTAACGTTGTAATGGAATGGAATGGGCTAAAATCTTTGTATTTTCCAATTTCCTTACACAAACTGTCCAGTTCTCTCTTCTAATCCTAACTTTACTTACTAGATGACTTTGATCACTTTTGTAAATTTAAGGGTTCTATACTCACATAATATCTCAGGTTTTTGCCAGAGAGTTTAGCTGAATTTCAGACTTTTCGATCCTAAATTTTTCTCTTGTGGTACGCGGCATTTCTTTATAAGGACTGCCACACCTTTCTTTTTCCTCATTAACCTGCCAACCTCTGTTCATTTTCACTTTGAATTCTTAAATGTCACAATTTTTAGTTAGGGACCTCTTTTCTTACTTCAAGTTATGGTGTAATTTGTATTGGACTGACTTGGAAGTAAGAGACCTGGTCTGCTGGCTCTGCTTGTTACTAGTTGTGTAATCAGGGCAAGTCCCACTACTTCTGTAGGCTCTATTTTCTCATTTATGAAATGAGGGAATTTTTCTAAATGCTCTAAAGCTTTTTCCAGCTATAAAATTCTATGAATCTATAATTCCCTCCAGGAACTAAGGAGGATTATGCTACTTTAATAAAAAGCTGCTTTCATGAAATGTTTGTTATAGAGTAGAATAAGAATAATGCTGCTTGCTCCAACTTGAGCCAGATTTATTTCCACTATAGCAAGAGTAAGGGTCTAAGAAATACTCAGGAGGAGAAAAAGTATTCTGCTTCTAAACAGTATCAAAAAGAATAAAGAATCAGAAAACCTCCAGTTGCTCTCTAGAGCAGCAGCTCTTGAGTGCTCACCAGAGTGTCAGAATCGTTGGAGAGGTGTGCCACAGCAAAGTCTTTAACTAGTTTGTGACTCACTCAGCTTTGTAATGTATTCAAAGTGATTATAGGACTCTCCCTCAAATTCTGATAGGTTCCCTGAGAAGAAAAAGTAAGAGTTAAGGTGAGGCTCCCAGTGACAGTGACAAGTGAGCATCAGCTGTCTTCTGTAAGAGGGCAGGCAACAGGCTGTGAGCCAGGGCTGTGGACACTTCTCATGTGGAAGTGCTGCCTCCGCACTTGAGCATAATGTTCCTTTTGCTGCTGGCAGCATCAGAGTCTGGTCTCCCTGAACAGCTGGGTTATTGTCCACTGTGTCAACTCAGCTGCTTGAGATGTCCTCCTAGATATTCCTAGCTTATCTAAATGACTGGTCACATGTTCTTAACTGCAAAGAGCCTATCTCTGGTTTTAAAAATATATATTTATTAATAAATTCTAATCCTAGGAAAAGGATTTCCTGAAACTTTTTTTTTTTTGGAGACAGAGTCTCACTTTGTCACCCTTGGTAAAGTGCTGTGGTGTCATTGCTCACAGCAACCTCAAACTCTTGGGCTTAAGTGATTCTCTTTCATCAGCCTCCCAAGTAGCTGGGACTACAGGTGCCCACTACAGTGCCTGACTGTTTTTTAGAGCCTGGGTCTCACTCTTGCTCAGGCTTGTCTCAAACTCATGAGCTCATGCAGTTCACCTGCCTCAGCCTCCCAAGTGCTGGGATTACAGGTGTGAGCCATCATGGCTGGCCCTATTTTTGCATGTTTTTGACCAAGCAGTGCTTTAACCCTCTAACATGAACAGGACTAGTGGTTCATAGTATTTCTTCCTAGCAGTGTAATGGCTGCCTAATGTTAATTTAATCAGGAAGGCTGCAGAGCAAAGGAAACTAAATGCTGAGAGACACACATCCCACCCACTGACCGCTTCATGTGAGTAGGGATACGTAAATTCTCTTAATCTTGTTTGTGCCGCTCTTAGGCTAATTCTCCAAGTCTTCCTAGGAAAAAAAGTAGCATTTTTCTTAAACTCCAAGACTTCTTATCACAGGATCTATACATAAGTGACATTTCTGTCACTCAGTAACTTGTAAAGTGTTTTCCCTGGTGCACAAGCTGCTCTAAAACAGCTGCCTTCACATTGCCCATTGTGGAGTTGTAAAAGGAACCTTACAGTGTCAAACAGGGTTTTGTTTTTGTTTTTTTTTTTTTTTTTTTTGAGCCAAATTCTAATTTTGTAGCCCTTGATAGAGTGCTGTGGTGTCATAGCTCACAGCAGCCTCAAACTCTTGGGCTCAAGCAATTCTCTTGCCTCAGCCTCCCGAGTAGCTGGGATATGGGTACCAGCCACAACACCTGGCTATTTTTTGTTTAGCAGGCCTGGGCTGGGTTTGAACCCCCTGGAGCATGTGGCTGTTGCCCTAACCACTGGGGAACAAGAGCCCAGCCTTTATTATTATTATTATTTTATTTATTTTATTTTTTTTTTGAGACAGAATCTCATTTTGTCACCCTCGGTAGAGTGCTATGGCATCATAGCTCACAGCAACCTTAAACTCTCGGGCTCAAGCAATTCTTTTGTCTCAGCCTCCCAAGTAGTTGGGACTATAGGCGCCTGATACATTGCCTGGCTATTTGTAGAGATCATGTCTTGCTCTGGCTCAGGCTGGTCTCAAACCTGTGAGCTCAGGCAATCCACCCACCTTGACCTCCCAGTGTCAAACAGTTTAGATCCTGTTATGCATTTTCCTATGGAAACAGAGAAGTGATAGAGAAGGAATTTATTCCAGAGAATAGGACTCATATATAGAGGTGCATTATACACTTGCTAATAATTCTGTATGAACTAACTTTTTAGCAATTACATTTATCTGATGATCAGAATAATCACCGGGAAGGGGGGGGGGGGCATGCAGAAGCTAATCATCTACTAATAGTGTTGAAGAAATTCTTGCATTGAGATAGAAATGGGCAAAATGACCTTTAGGCCTCTTTCAGTTCTATCATTGGAAATCCCTAGAAGCAATCTGGTAGTCTTAAAACTTTGGCCTTCAAAATCTTTTGTTTAGAGCACTTCAGGGTATTTTGTAAAGTGGCGTATTTTGGACTTTGGTGACAAAAGGGGTCTGACCTGTGTTCATGGCTGAAAACCTGAAATTCTGATCTCCTGAAGAAATCTGTAAGTAGTGGATAACATAAATGGCATTACTATGCTAAAAAAAAAAAATGTAAAAGCCTGTAATGTAGTACAACTTTTCCTTTTACTCTTTGCTTTTTAATTTTGTTCTTATCTGTGGGGCCCCAGTAGGAATGGTTGGAGTCGTGGTCAGTTTTATACCAATATTTTACCCAAGTATGCATTGGCCTTTTCTAATCATTTTAAAATTCACAGAAATGCAAGAAGGGTCATGAAGCAACATAGGTAACTTTGCCGTCATTTAATGTAACATTCTCCATTTTTTATTTCTTGGTGCAGATTATGGAAATGATTGTGAAAACAGTTGTTGGAACTTAGAAGGTTGAGCTAGATAAGTGTTTGTTTGTTTGTTTGTTTGTTTTGCACCTGCAAATAATGTTTTATTTTTCTATTATATGATCTCTTTTCAGAGTTCTTCCGCCTTAAACTTTTTTGTTTGGAGAACAGTTTCCAAGGGTGTCCAACCTTTTTTTTTTTCCCTCTGCTGTACATCGGAAGAATAAGTGTTGTCTTGGGCCACACATTAAACACACAAACACTAATGAAAGCTGATTAGCCAACAAAAGGCCTGTGCATACTTTTTGTGGTATCTAGCACCACAGATGAACAAAATAGTCCTCACAAAAATCAGCATGTGGCCCATGGGCTGCAGGTTGGACACTCCTAAAATGCACCATCGGCCTTGTTTTTTTTTTTTTTTCTTTATTTTTTGGAAAACTGCCTGGTTCAATGACAAAAGTAACAAGTTCTGAACTAAGAGAGGTATTACAAGCTGCACTTAACCAAACAACTCCTGAAAACCCAAGAGTCATCTGGAGGTTGTGGGCAGTATGGTAGGTGTGTGTCTGTTTTAAGAGTTAAAATTTGGACCTGCTCCTTGAAGGCTGTGTGTTGAGTGTTTCTTAATGGGCCTAATAATCTCTAAGAGGTAGGGGATTATCAGGTGAAGAATCAGCCTCACTTGTGCCTGTTTTCAGATGTAAGGAGTAAAAGTGATCTTATCAGCTGTACCTGTCAGAAAGAGAAATTGATCATCGGGTGGTCAAGTACTCTTGGGATCGCTCTCTGGCCTCTTGATCCATAGAGAGGCTTATTTCCCCCCTGCTTTTCTCTGTTCTCTCTTTTTCCCCCAATCAGCAATGTCAGTCTCAGCACCCCAGATGTTAGATGTACCTAACAAGAGGTATAAGCCAAGTTGTTCAGTGTGGCCCATTTCCTAGTGTCTTATTTATATTTTCTCACACATAAGAATGTATATTTTATAGAGCATGTGTTTGTCTACTTGTCTATGTACAATGTCTTAAATAAAGCTAAAGTATAGTATGATTTTCTGGTCTTCTCTTGCCTAACGTATAGCAGTTAAATGATGCTATCCTTCCGAAGGGTCTTCAATAGCTGTCCAAGTTAAAACAGTGAAGAGGAGCTCTTCCCTAGTTCTTGCCAAGTCACATACTGTCCCGAGCCTGCCACTGGCTGCACCCCACAGCTGTGAGGTGTGAGGACGGACACAGCGGGCTCTCCTGCTTCCTCCCACTGCTGCTAGATATCTGGCAGGTCTGGAAACAAATCCACTTAATAGTTCAGTAGAAAATAAGTAATTTTTGCACAAGGAAGAATTTGAATTATTCAAATTATTCAAAGCAATATTTTCTAATTTGGCAGATCTTTAACAGAGTAGTGGAAGAATGTCAGTATTTTGGTTAACTTTGTTACTGCACTATATCATAGAGGCACTTGCCTTTAGACTGTCAGGTCTTAGAAAGGTAGGCTTATAATATCCACCCCACTGTATACTTTTGCTGCACTTTATTTTTTATTTTTTCATTAAAAAAAAAAAAATTTTTTTTTTTTTTTTTTTGAGACAGAGTCTCACTCTGTTGCCCTATGTAGAGTGTTGTGGTGTCACAGCTCATGGCAACCTCAAACTCCTGGGCTTAAATGATTCTTTTGCCTCAGCCTTCCAAGTAGCTGGGACTACAGACGCCCACCACAATGCCTGGCTATTTTTTATTGTTGTAGTTGTTATTGTTTGTCAGCCCCAGGCTGGGTTTGAACCCACCAGTCTCGGTGTATGTGGCTGGCGCCCTAGGTGCTGAGCTACAAGCGCCAAGCTAGCACTTCATATTTTATGAGGCACTTTCCAGAGACACCTCCTTTGAATTTCTTAACACTCTTACGATGCGGATGATGGAGTATGTAATTATCCTCACCATATTTTATAGGTAAGGAAACTGGCTAGGTGAGATTATCACTTACCCAGTGTCAAAAAGGTTTTAACGGGTGTCATCAAACTTTTTAAACAATTCACTGTCCCTCAGACCGTTGGTGGGCCGAACTATCTATAGTTTAAAAAAAAAAAAAAAACAACTATGAACAAATTTCTATGCACACTGCACATATCTTATTTTGAAGTAAAAAAACAAAACAGGAACAAATACAATCACACCGCCTCACCCCTGTACAATAAAACAGTATTGGAATCCAGATTTTCTGACTCAGATTCAGGGTTTTTCCCACCATGATACCTTCCCATTCTGAGCATAGTTTCTTGTCTGGAGTCTATATAAACATTTAAATAAAGCCCTCTGGACAGTGATCACTTCCAGTGTGTAAGTTTGCACTGGAACGTATTCCAGAAGCTGATTTTTACTACATTTCTGATAAAACTCATTTTCTTCTGTTTTAAGGTAAAATGCAAAAAATTACTGTGGGAATATTTTTTATTTTGGAGTGGGACATGCTAGGGCCTACGTGATAACGTGCTCTCCTGGGTTATGAAAGTTACTTGTTTACATTCTGATATTTAGAAGCTTGTGACGTAGTGCTTATGCAATCTATGCAAAAGTACTAGTTATTATGCAACATGAAGTTCTAGAGCAATGAAAAGACAAAATACAATCATAAAACTTTTTTTTTTTTGAGACAGAGTCTCACTATGTTGCCCTGGGTAGAGTGCTATGGCATCACAGCTCACAGCAACCTCAAACTCCTGGGCTCAAGCGATTCTCTTGCCTCAGCCTCCAAAGTAACTGGGACTTACAGGTGCCCACCACAACACCTGGCTATTTTTTGGTTGCAGTTATTTAGATGGCCCAGGCCAGGTTTGAACCCGCCACCCTTGTTGTATGTGGCTGGCACAGTAACCACTGTGCTATGGGCACTGAGCCTTTTTTTTTTTAAATTTTTTGAGATAGAGTCTCACTTTGTTGTATCATAGCCCACAGCAACCTCTAACTCTTGGGCTCAAGTGATTCTCTTGCCTTAGCCTCCCAAGTAGCTGGGGCTACAGTTGCCCAACACAACACCCAGCTATTTTTGGTTGTAGTTATCATCGTTTGGCAGCCTGGGCTGGATTCAAACCCGCCAGCTCTGGTGTATGTGGGTAGCGCCCTAGCCGCTGAGCTACAGGCACCAAGCCCCAAGCATAAAAACTTTTTATAGGTTCAATAGACAAAATTAGTCAAGTTACTTTTAAAATTCTTAAATGCTGGCTGGGTGTAGTGTCTCATACCTGTAATCCTAGCTCTCTGGAAGGCCATGGCAGGAGGATCATTTTAGCTTAGGAGACCATTCTGAGCAAAAAGCAAGACCCTATCTCTACTAAAAATAGAAAAATGAGACAGATGTTGTGATAGGCCCCTGTAGTCCCAGCTACTTGGGAAACTAAGGCAGGATGATTGCTTGAACCAGGGGTTTGAGGTTGCTATGAGCTAGGCTGAGGCCATGGCACTGCACTCCGGGTGACTAAGACTGTCTCAAAAAAAAAAAAATATCTAAATGCTTACTCTCGATTTCTGTAGTATCTCACAGACAAGAAGCAGATAGTTTGTGGATTGGTACAGGTTTGCAGATCACTTGGAATAGCACTGCTATATAGCAGTGCAGTTACCTGCCCTGATAAGAATTGGTTTTACATAATTTGGGGGTTCCCTTTAACCTTGCTGGTATGGAATGGTGAATGGTTGAAACTGAGGACTGGGCTTTTGTCCAGAGGCCTCCCTGACTAGAAACCATTAAGACACCGTTTTAGCTTAGCTACCTCCTGTGCTGGAGCTCTTCACTGGCTGGGTAGATCCCTTCATAGTGTGGGGCTTGCTTTCCAGTGTCTGTCACTCTGGCCAGTGCTCTCTGGAATGGGCTGCCTGCAACTTTTATTATAAGGGAAATCCTATCACAAGATGGGCTAAGGGAAGAGGAAGTAACATGGGTCATCATACTGCAAGGAAGATGGTCTCGTGTGGACTTGTCAGTGATCTCTAGAATAAGGCTCTGTTTGGGGCTCTTTCATCCACCACCTTTGCTGCTTTGTTCAGCCAATCAAGAAATATTTCTTCCACATCTATGGTGCATCTTAGAATGGGTACAGGTGATTGCACTAATGTACACAGCTATGATTTAACAATAAAAAAATTAAAAAATTAAAAATATATATTTCTTGAACTATCTAGGATAGAGATTTGTAACTGTTCATTTAGCTCTCAGACCTTCACCAAGGTGAGTGATGAAGCACTTTGATAAAAAGGCAAATAGGAAGTATTGATCTCAGTTACTGCTGGGAAGAAATACAGTAGAGCCTCAATAGTTGACCACCTCTCTGCATTACCACCTCAAGTTGACCTAATTTTCACAGACCTGACAGGCACCATACATACTCAATGGAAGTTCCTTATGTTGACCACCTCTGTATATTAGAGATTTTTGTTTGTTAGAGTCTCTTGGGTGGTCAACTTACAGAGATTCTCGTGTAATGCAATTAATAGCACATACATTCTGCCTACCCCTTCCAGACACTGTGAGTGCTTCACATACTTAGCCCTTTTGAGGGAGATATTATACCCTTTTTTTACAGATGATGAACCTGGATAAACAACTTGCCCAAATTCACATAATTAGTAAGGAACAGAACCAGGAGTTGAAATTCTATGATTTCAATGCACAAGTGCTTAAGCCAAAGAAAGGAGGAAAGTGAGCTTTTATCTAACTCCTACTTTATCATTTAGTCTTTGTTAAGGACCCTGTTAAGGTCCTGTTAAGGACCCTGAATTGAGTCCTTACAAAATTTGTGTGTTAAAGCTCTATCTCTCAGTATCTCAGAATAGAATCATATTTGGAGGTAAAGTCCTTAAGAAGGTAATTAAGTTAAAATGAAGTCTCTGCAGGGCCCTAATCTGATCTGATTGGTCTCCTTATAAGTAGAGTAAAGTCAGACACCTGACAAAGCAAAGACCAAAGACCACATGTGGACTCATCAAGGAGATGGGCCATCTGGAGGCCAAGGAGAGAGCCCTCAGAAGAAACCAAACCCACTGATCTTAAACTTCCAGCTTCCAGAACAGCGAGAAAATGCTTTGAAGCCGTCCAGTCTGGAATTTTGATATGACAGCCCTGACAAACTAACACAATCTTCTAACAACCCAGCCAGGTTGGCAGAATTTTCTCACAAGGAGATTGACTTAGGTTATGTGGCTTGCCTAACTAAAGTCCCAGACTCCAAAGCCCCCGCTCTTTCTGCAGAGCCATACATACTGTCCTCTGACCCCACTCAGTTCTTTGTATACCGTGCCTTATGGAGACTTGATATTCTAATAGACACCCAGAGGAGAAAATGGATGAAACCAGTGAACACACTGGCTAGCATGAGTGCAGTACTTAATGATGCCCTGTACATCCCCAGCCTCACAGAAATTCAAAGAATAGACATCCACTGAATGATGCTTCCAGAAAGCAAGAAACTGACATGTCTTTTGGCATAAATGACTATATGTGGGAACAAAGAAGCAAGTTATTTGGCGCATTCAAGAGTTAAGTACATTTAAGCTCCTGTTTCATTCTTCCCTCCCAAGGACAAACCAGATTTTGAAATAAATACCTAGAATCCCGTATGTAGAATGACTAGCTGACTCATGAGTTACACTCAAGGCCAAGTAATCTAATCTTGTCTCTTCTAAATGCTCCATCAAAGCCAATATGAATTTCTTTGTCTTGAAAACAATAGGTATGTGGTTAAGGTCAGCAGTTATAAAGGCTGGATTGAATTATTTATTTTTCTGGGCAAGCCCCAGAGACAAGTGCACAGGTATGTTCCCTGGCAAAAACAGTGCAGAAAAGAAATATAATTGTCATAAAACAGTAAATTATTGCTGCCTCCATGACTTAATTCTTTATATGTGTAACCTGGGGGTGGCTCAGGGACTACATAGATATGCTCTTGCTATTATAAAAAGGAATTTATGGTTAAGGTTCAAGGGTGTAATGTTGAGAACTTTCGACTTTTCGAGAAACACAACATCATAATAAATTGCAAGTCTGGGGGAAAAGCAATGCATTGTGTTGGCAGACGTGCTGCCTCCTGGGTTCTCCTCCTCCACAAGCACCAGCTTTCTCACACCTTACATACCTTTGTCACCTGTCCCACCTGCCAAACATGTACATTTTCTGAAGTTCTCCAAACACAAATGACTTTAAAGCCCAGGGAGAGTAAAGAGAAATTTGAAAATGACCTCATGTCTTCCCCTGTTGAATCTTCAGTATTTCTGTCTTTGGCCTTAATTTAAAGGAGGCCCTACGAGCTGGTTCTGCTCATTACGTTGCTCAGTTAAGGAAAAGGATTTTGTAAAGAGAAATCCTAATTTACAGAGATGACTGGTACATTTTGCCCAGAAGTTCCTTCTTGTGTCTAAGTTCCATCTGATGCAAGACTTAGTCAAATAGGGTGGTAGAAGAATTTAAGAATGGCACAGAATTTCTTCTGTACGGCTTGGAGGCAGGGTATGGCTTTCAAAGTATCTTAGGTTACAAAAACAAACCTGTTCTGTTTTGTTTCTCTCCTCATTAAGCCACGGAGCTTACTTCCTTATTGCTCTTCCTTTCCTTCAACCCCAAATAAAAGAGTTCAGGCGAAAGAACTAGAAACTAAACTCTCAAGTCCCCAATTTGCCATTCCTAGTGAGAGTCCCAAGGCTAGGCCAGGGCTGCCAGCTTCCCATAGAGACAGCTGGCTGAGTATATGAGAATTCCTTGTAGTCAGTCAAAGTTTGAATTTCCCTAAACCCTGCATTTATGAACTGTAAGGTTTTAAAAAGTGAATGGTTCAGAGCACTGCCTTTCCTGGGGAGCAGAGGTGGACTGAAATCCTGTCTCCACCTCTCATCAATGGGAGCTTAAGCCAGTGTTTTAAGGTACTTTGTGCCTCATTCTCCTTAACTGTAAAACGGGAGCAACCATGCTTAGTGTATATGTTTGTTGAGAGAATTAGGTGAACTGATGCATATAAAGTACTAAGCATAGTGCTCAGCACAATGCTTAGTAAATTGTGGCTGCTATTAGCTATGGTTAAAAGAGCACTCAGGATGGAATGTTCCTTCCCCTCCCTTCTCTACTCGGAACAGTTCAAGATGGAGAATGTTAGCAGTGAGCAGTAACCCCAATGAGCTATTTCAGCTAAAGCCCTGGAGATTTGGGTTCCTAGCTGGATTTTGCTTAGAAACAAGATAGAATCTCCTGAAACTATGATTAAATGAAAAGTTCAGCTAGGAATCAGTTGGACTTGGGAGTCTGACTAGCTTTGCCACACAGAGCACAGAAGTGACCTTGGGAAGTCACTTGACTGCTAAGATTTGATGTCATCTGCACAGACAACATTTAGATGATGATCGGATGCTCTGGAGGCCCCTTCTGGCTCTGCAATACGGTGGGTCTCTCAGGTGCAGAGAGCCTTCCTTAGCACCATCCCCATCCTGTCTTTGCTGCTTCCAGTTCTTTTAACATTTGCCAGGAGAGGACTCACTTTATCTGGAGAGCAATAATTAACAAACTCTTGCGTGGGATTCTATAGGGGACAAAGAACCTATATGGCTTAAATGAAGAGAGAGAAATAGGAAACAGAGTCAGGAGAAATCTTTTTGTTTAATTGAGAAGTTCTGAGCCTCTCAGAAAGTACATTGTGTGAACTAACCAGCAATGAGCATTGATCTGAATGAGGCTCATCCTTGGCCTAAAAATTCCACCGTATAGTGTAGCGATGTGTGGCAAACTAACTTGCTTCTCAGAATAGTCTCTTCAGTACTTAGATGCTGGCTTCACCCCAAGAGGGATAATAGTGTTGGGAAAACTGCAAATGTTCTGGAACCAGAACACTTGAGTTCAAATCTTGGCTACGCCTCTCACGGGCAAATTATTAAATTTCTTTTAGTCTCTGTTTCCTTCTCTGCAAGACAGCAATGATAGTACTTATCTCACAAGATTGCTGTGAATACCAGGTGGAATTGTTCCTATTGAAGAGAAGCAAACATTTCAGTTTTTATAAATCTAGCCTATTTGGCGGTATGGGTAAAGGGAATGGCAGCTTCATTTCCTTTGGGCCCTTTGGCCAATCAATGGACTGCACTTTATCCCTGGGGAACAGCTGTGGCTTTTAAATAGATTCAAACATCACTCTAATTTTCCCAAGCTCCTCAGGGTTTACTCTAAAGGGAGCCTCTTGTTTGAATGCAAGAGGTCCCCCAGAGGGACTAGTGGCTGCTTGCATGCAAAAATGTGGTGTAGTCTCTGTGGGCATTCCCTGGACACTGTACACAGCTGCTGCCCCCCGAGCAGTGTGAGCTAGGATGCTTTGACAGTGAGAGCTTTAATATTTTATATATCTTTTTCCCCAATTACATTCAAGAATTCAATAAGCTGACTTGCTGGCCTGGCAAAAGAATGAACAGAAAAACAACTTAAAAAAAAACTTTCATATGAGGGCTATAACGCACTATAGCACAAGAATATGGGGAAAGGGCCAAGGGAGGGGAGAGGAGGGGGGAGTTGGGGTGGAGAGAGAGTAATTGGTGGGGCCATACCTATGGTGTATCTTGGAATGGGTACAGGCGAAACTTACTAAATGCAGAATGCAAATATCTACATACAATAACTAAGAAAATGCCATGAAGGCTATATTTTCATCAACAGTTTGATGAAAATATTTCCGATTGTATATGAAACCAGCACATTGTACCCCTTGATTGCACTAATGTACATAACTATGATTTAATAAATAAAATAAAATAAATAAAAGATGAAAAAATAAATAAGTAAATGTAAAAAAAAAAGAAGGAAGGATTAAAAAAAAAAAAAACAACAACTAACCCATTGCTCAGCTTAGGAGCCTGGCTTACTCTTCTTCATACTTTTGATTTTCAATGTTCAGGCTGGGACCCTGATGACCTTTGGAAGCATCTAGCTTGGATTTTCTTCAGGCTAAAATAACTCAGTGCTCATTTTTGAACTATCAACTTATCTGTGATGCCTTTGTAGATTCATCCAACTATAATACTTATCAATAAATCACCCAGGATTAATGTGCATTCACGCTCAGTGTAGTGTGGCTGATGCCAGAAATATGTGCAGAATCGGCAAACTCTCCTAAAAAGGAGGCACCCTCCACTGCAGAACTGTCTTCCCAAGCTTGCCAGAGAGTCTGAATTTGGGGATAGAAGAAAAGGAGCAGATGGGCTCGGATCTGGATGCAGGACAAACATCTTTACTCTTCAAATCTCCATTTTAGAATATGTGACAGAGACAGTCTCACAATGCTCCCAAGGAAGGGAGGAAATCCTGTCCTATTGGGAAGCTGAGACATTTCAGCCTTTGTATATCATCAGCAAACCCCATCGGGGCTGGTGAAGACGCTGATGAGGTCCTCTTACCAGTCTTGGGCCTTTTTCTTGCAGACATCTCATTGTTTCTCTTGAGACAAAATTGAAAACTTGTCCTCCACGTTAGTTTGAACTAGAGATGGCCTCTAGGTGGCGCCTCAACACAGAGAATGGCGGTAGCTGGCGTCCCTCCGGGCCACCATATCCCAGGGATACCATTATATAAAGGGATTCTTGAGAAATCGGCTTCACAATAGAGGGAAAGCCTGGCCCTTGTCCCTCTTCCAGCTGGGATCGGGAAGTGGCCTGGGCGGCGTGGGGCCGCGAAGGCGTCCAGTCTCAGGCAGTGTGACACAGGTGTAAGTTCCCACCAGGACGGAGCGCGGAGCAGTTGGCAAGGGCAGCAAGGTTCCGACCTGGCTCAGAGCTCCAGGCTTTGTCCCCTGGCACCTGGGAGGCCTCGCCCAGGCCCACAACCCGGGACTGAGCGCTCAGCTTGGCGGCTGGAGGACAGTTTGAGTTGAGAGGGCCCCGCCCTTTCCCACCTTCTCTTTTCCCTCACCTCTCCTTCTCCCTCTCCCCTCTTCCCCACCTCCCACACACCCCATTCTCACCTTTTGCTATTTACAAAGCACTTTACCCTGTGCGATCTCATTTGCTGCCCACAGACTCCTAGGCAAGAGAGACAGCCCTGCCCTCCCTTCCTCCCTGGCACATTTTGAGGACACAATACCTTAGCACAGGGAGGGCTGACCGCTGTGGGTCACTAAGAGCAGATAGCCAGTACCTTGGGCAACTACTGAATTCAGCTTGTGGGGTTTCAGCGCTTAACACACAGTGCTTGAGATGGTGCTCAAAACCATTTACTGAACGAATCGTATTTATAGAAAAACACTGACTCAAGGGACAGTTGGTGGTGGTGGGTTTTTTTGTTTGTATTTTTAGAAGTTAGGGCTTCAGACTTCTAGGACCAATGACATTGATGTACTAGGTATTAATTACATCACAAGGTTTTCCTGTCATAAATACAGTATGCACGCGTATGTACAGGACCCATGCTGATCTGTCTGGTGTCTGGCACTCTGAGAACATGAAATTGTACTCTGGGTCTGGCCCAGGGGCACCAGTCTGCTGACAGGGGGCCATTAAGAGACTCAGGTGGGTTGGCACATCATGGGGTAAAAAGCACCACCCACTTACTACCCATCTCATTCCATTCCAATCCATGAATCAGTACTTTCTTTGCTTTTTGCTTAAATCTTCATTTAAGGGAGTCTGTAGTGAAATTACATAGGTTCAAATCCCAGCTCTACCACTAATAGCTGCCTGACCTTGGGTGAGTCATTTAATATCCTTGTGGCTCTGTTTCTTATCTTTTGAATGATGATAATCAGAGTATTTAACTCATAACATTATTTGGGGGGATGTAAGGAGTTAATATATAGAAAACAATTAGAAAGTAAAGGCCAGGAAGTTCAGCTGACCTCTCATTATAATAGCCTGTATTAGAGAACTGGTTTGTGTTCACCCAATGGAGGGCTGTTCGTGATTTTGTAGAATTCCCTGGAATTAACTCATTTCAGCTGCCAGGGTCTCAACTTTCTCCCACTCGGTTTCAGCTTTCTCACGACCTACAGAAGGAAGGAAGCAACATGAAATGTATTTGTCTGGTAACGGGGGCTGTGGCATCTTATTTCCAATACAGCCTCCCTCTGTAATTCCAGAGAGGATCTGAGGGCTTTCTTCTCCGAAACAGTGCTTACTATGCTCAAGCAAGAGCGAGACCTCATCTCTACTAAAAGTAGAAAAACTAGCTGGGCGTTGTGGTGGGCACCTGTAGTCTCAGCTATTTGGGAGGCTGAGGCAGGAGGATCACCTGAACCCAGGAGTTGAGGTTGCTGTGAATAAGGCTGACAACCATAGCTCTCTAGCCTGGGCAACAGAGTGAGACTCTGTCTCTAAAAAAAAAGTGTATGTTGATTAAAAAATAAAAAATAAAAAGTACTGCTTATCACACAGCACATGGTAGGTCTTTAATAAATGCTTATAATAAATGCTTAAGGCAGGCAGGCAGGAAGGAAGATACTGTTTAGAGAATGACATTAATTAATACACAGTAGCTTATATGGACGAGGTCTCTATGGAATACACACTTGTCCCCTAAGACCTACTGACTAAGCATGAAAATCACCAAGGAAATGTGATCAACTCAGAGAAGGAGGGGGAGGAGAAGAGAAGAAACTGGAGCAACCTGTTACCTGACGAAAGATAGCAGTCTTTCCGTTGCATGTTGTTCCATCAGCTCAGGCCAAGGTGAAAACCTTGCCGCTGCTCGGGACATTGAAAGCATCTCCAATTGCTGTCTGCCCCAGGGTTAGTCATTTGTTTTGTAACCTCCCAGGTACTTTTCTTTGTAGCTGAAGACCTGCTAGCTCACCAGACACTTCTGTGGATTTTAGCAAGAGAAAGAGATGAGAGGTAGACAATGCTCCAGAACAGTTCTTAGTAGCAGCTTTTTTGACCTTGACAGTCTTATTAATTCTTATGCCAATTTAGACTTCTAATAGAACCTCACCCACAACCCAGATCCTCTAGCCTGAAAGGCTTGGAATAGACAGAACGTAACTGGAGACTTCACCATGTTCAGTAAGAGAGTTGAAATTGAAACTCATAGAGCTTTTCTAGTGAACACATGAGCTATTGAATCAACTAGGTCACTGATGGTAAGTAGGACTGTCTCTACTGCAGGCCAGCTCTGACTGATGGATGAAGCCTGCCTGGGGAAGTATGTTGAGAAGGATCCTGAGTCTACATCATCACATCCAGGGGCAAGTGCTGTAATTAACCAACAAGGTCACAGGTGTAGGAATGGGGAGTAAGCCCTGGGAGAGGTAGATATTAACCACCTAGAGGAGGCTATTTGTTTAGAAGTTGGGAAAACAAAGATGGTTGAATGGTCAACTACACTCATTTAACTAAGTTTTGTTAGACCTTGAGCAATTCAACTCTTAAGGAAAATGTGGTATCAGCATAGGAAAGAAGGCAAATAGCAACAGCGGGGACAGAGGAGTGTTTTGGTTCCACGTCTATAAAGAGGCTTCTCAGTATTTAAAAGCAATTAGATTGATGGATAGCAGGCAGGACAACATTAGACGCAATTGTTCTGAGTTGGAGTTCTGAGTTGGAGACCTAGAAGATCGCTGAATGAAGAGTTAATCCATTGGCACCACATGGAAGGACATAGGGAGTATTTCTCAAACTGGAAATAATTCAGTACCTATTTTGTTATGAAAAATAGGGCCATGGTGGGGAGGGGAGTTCCATGGTTATTTAAGTTAGGGAAATTTGTTCGAAAAATTCAGGGATGTTATCTGTACCCCACAGTGGATCTTGGTCTGAGAAGATTATGGAAGAGAAATATAATAAGCTAAGAAAGCAGGAATGTAGATTGGGTCAGGCTCTGAAAGGCCTTGAATGACAGGCTGAGGAGTTTAGTTTTGACTGGGAGGCATGGAGGACTTGTGGGATGGAGCAGTGACACAGCCAGGGCTGAGATTGGGAAATAATCAATTGTTTTACCACGAAGAAAAGATTGAGAAGAGGAGAGAAAAGAGGTCAGAAGGCTAGTTAGGAAGCTGTTATATGATCCAAACAAGTGGTATGAACAGCTTCAGCCAGGACAGTTGCAGTGGGAATGGAAAGAAAGTGTCAAAGTTAAGAGACATTTCACCGTAACTATGTCAGGACTGGTCTGACTTCACGCAGGACTCGTGACCAGCCCTTCTCCACAGACCTAAGAACAAAGCCAGCAGAGAGCAAGGAATTTGCTGAGATGGAGCATTTAATTAAATACAGAGTCTTTATTTTCCTAATGCTAGGGATGATTAAACCTAGCAAGAGTGATCAGGGCACAAACATGGCTCTCTCACAGGCAAGCAGCCACTTGCTTTGAGTGGCGCATGACCACTCAAAGCTCCTTTCTGTTTAATGAGTCTATAATTAATTTATCTTAGGAATTTAAATATTGAAGGGGGCCTTGTAGCTTATCTAGTCAGTGGCTTTCAACTTTCAACTCAATTTTTTTTTTATTGTTAAATCATAGCTGTGTACATTAGTGCAATCAAGGGGTACAATGTTCTGCTTTCATATACAATCTGAAATATTCCCATCAAACTGTTCAACGTAGCCTTCATGATATTTTCCTAGTTATTGTATGTAGACATTTGTATTCTGCCTTTAGTAAGTTTCACCTGTACCCATTCTAAGATGCACCATAGATGTGGCCCCACCCATTCCTCTGCCTCCACCCTAACCTCCCCCCTCCCTTCCCTTTCCTTGGCCCTTTCCTCATAGTCTGGTGCTATAGTTGGGTTATAGCCTTCATGTGAAAGCTATAATTTAGCTTCACAGTAGGGCTGAGTACATTGGATACTTTTTCTTCCATTCCTGAGATACTTTGCTAAGAAGAATATGGTTCCAGCTCCATCCATGTAAACATGAAAGAGGTAAAGTCTTTCATGGTAAAGTCACCATCTTTCTTTAAGGTTGCATAATATTCCATGGTATACATGTACCACAATTTGCTAGTCCATTCGTGGGTCAATGGGCACTTGGGCTTCTTCCATGACTTAGCAATTATGAATTGGGCTGCAATAAACATTCTGGTACAGATGTCTTTGTTATATTTTGATTTTTGGTCTGGGTATAAACCTAGTAAAGGAATTATAGGATCAAATGGCAGGTCTATTTTTAGGCCTCTAAGTATTCTCAAAACATCCTTCCAGAAGGAACGTATTAGTGGGCATTCCCACCAGCAGTGTAGAAGTGTGCCCTTTCCTCCACATCCACACCAACATCTCAGATTTGAGAATTTTGTTATGTGGGCTACTCTTACGGGGGTTAGGTGATATCTCAAAGTAGTTTTGATTTGCATTTCTCTGATTATTAAGGATGATGAGCATTTTTTCATGTGTTTGTAGATGGTGCGTCTGTCTTCTTTAGAGAAGTTCCTCTTCAAGTCCCTTGCCCACCCTGAGATGGGATCACTTGTTCTTTTCTTGCTAAGACGTTTGAGTTCGCTGTGGATTCTGGTTATTAGACCTTTATCAGAGGTATAACCTGCAAATATTTTCTCCCATTCTGAGGGCTGTCTGCTTGCTTTACTTACCATGTTCTTGGCTGTGCAGAAGCTTTTTAGTTTGATCAGGTCCCAGTGGTGTATTTTTGATACAGCTTCAATTGCTGGGGAGTCATCCTCATAAAATGTTCACCCAGGCCGATTCCTTCAAGAGTTTTCCCTGCACTTTCTTCAAGTATTTTTATAGTTTCATGTTTTAAGTTTAAATCTTTTATCCAGTGAGAGTCTATCTTAGTTAATGGTGAAAGGTGTGGGTCCAGTTTCAGTCTTCTACAGGTTGCCAACCAATTTACCCAGCACCATTTGTTAAATAGGGAATCTTTTCCCCACTGAATGTTTTTAAATTGGCTTGTCAAAGATCAAATAATGGTAAGTAGCTGGATTCATCTTTTGGTTCTCTATTCTGTTCCAGACATCTACTTCTCTGTTTTTGTGCCAGTACCATGCAGTTTTGATCACTATCGATTTATAGTACAGTCTCAGGTCTGGTAGCGTGATTCCTCCTGCTTTGTTTTTATTTCTGAGTAATGTTTTGGCTATTCGAGTTTTTTTCTGATTCCACATAAAACAAAGTATTGTTTTTTTAAGATCTTTAAAATATGACAATGGAGCTTTAATAGGAATTGCATTAAAAATATATATCACTTTGGGCAGTATGGACATTTTAACAATGTTGATTCTTCCCAGCCATGAGCATGGTATGTTTTTCCATTTGTTAACATCTTCAGCTATTTCTTTTCTTAAAGTTTATAGTTCTCTTTGTAGAGATATTTCACGTCCTTTGTTAGATAAACCAAATATTTCATCTTCTTTGGCACTACTGTGAAAGGAATAGAGTCCTTGACTGTTTTCTCAGCTTGGCTATTGTTGGTATATATAAAGGCTACAGATTTATGCGTGTTGATTTTGTAGCCTGAGACATTGCTATATTCCTTGATCACTTCTAAAAGTTTTGTACTAGAATCTCTAGTGTTTTCCAGATATACAATCATGTCATCTGTGAAGAGTGAAAGTTTGATCTCTTCTGACCCTATGTGGATACCCTTGATCGCCTTTTCTTCCCTAATTGCAATGGCTAAAACTTCCATGACAATGTTAAAGAGCAATGGAGAC
>CAUYPK010039847.1:0-19607 GCA_963574355.1 Loris lydekkerianus | reverse complement strand
AACTGGGGACTGGATTTCCCTGGGCTACTAATTTTTTTTCTTGGAGACAGAGTCTCACAATGTTGCCCTCGGTAGAGTGAGTAGAGTGTAGGGGAGTCACAGCTCACAGCAATCTCAAATTCTTAGGCTTAAGTGATTCTCTTGCCTCAGCCTCCCAAGTAGCTGGGACTACAGGCGCCCACCACAACGCCCCGCTATTTTTGTTGTTGTTGTTGTAGTTGTTGTTTAGTAGTCCCGGTCTGGGTTCGAACCAGCACCCTTGGTGTATGTGGCTGGTGCCGTAACTGCTGTGTTATGGGCGCCGAGCCTAGGCTTCTGGTTGTCCCGGATGCTCTGATACCCTTACTGTATAATTTAGGCAAATCAGTTTATCTCACTGAATTTCTACTAGCTCATTTGGAAAATGGGCACATAACCCTTCGTTGAGCAGATCAAATGAGACCAGGTGTGTAAAACACTGAGCCAAACTCTCGCGCAGAGTAGGCACAGCATACTTTAAACAGCGGGAGTAGCTTGGGTGACTGTTGGTTTGGTTAGTATGTATTCAAAAAGTAAGGTATCTCAGAAGCCAAGAGACAGGTAAGGCGAGACCAAGAAAGGACAAAAAAAACAGCTGGGGAAGCAAAAAGAGGTAAGGGAAGAAGTGAGGAGGCAACAGGGTCCGCCTTCCAGGCGGGGCGCCAGCGAGAGGCCCTGGCCAGGGCGGGAGCGCACGTGGCCTATTTCGAGCGGAGCAGACGCGTTGGCCGCAGCGGAGACTTCCGAGCTGGCCTCAGGAGACGAGCGGTGAAGTAGGTTATAACCCGGCTTGAACACCGGACTGGGGCGGCTCCAGGTCCTGGGAGTCGGAGAACCAAGAAGGGCGCAGGGTCTAGGCTCACCGCCCACCTCTAGCAGTTTGTGCCGGACTCCTGGGTCCTTCAGGCTCCTCCCTATGGGCGGGACCAGGTGGTTGGACCAATGACCGGTCGTCCCTGGGGCCCCGCCCCTGCCCTGGCCCCGGAGCCGCGGCCTCGCAGAGTGCCTAACCGCCCGGCGCCCAGGCCTGGGGCAGCTCGAGCGCGGATCGTACTACTGGTGAGCGCGCACCCGCCCCTCCCCCCCAGGGTTTCTGTCCCGATGCCGCCTCTAGCCCGTGCCCTAGAGCTCCGGGTCGTTCGCCCAGAAGCTGGGGAGTGACTCAGCGCGGGGAGGGTGGTGACTCGCGGGGACTGGAGATTCGAACTGTTCAGGGCCTTGAATGCCAGGATGAGAGGGGTGAACGCGTGTCTTAGGAGCTGGTCCCAGGGCAGTGCTGGAGCGTGAAGCCGGGCAGGGGTGGACGGGAAAGTGACAGACTCGGACACCGGGGCGGTGGGGGGAGAAGCCATGGCTGCACCGCCTTGCCTGGGCCAAGGCCAGGGCCACGGTGGGGGGGCGGATCTTGAGCTTCTGACCCAGCTCCCGCTTCAGGACACCAAGATGCCTGGTGAACAACAGGCAGAAGAGGAGGAAGAGGAAGAGATGCAGGAGGAGATGGTGCTGCTGGTGAAGGGTGAGGAGGATGACGGTGAGGAGAAATATGAGGTGGTGAAACTCAAGATTCCCGTGGACAACAAGGAGGTAGGTGTCACACATGCACCCCGGGGCCCATTGCCTGCAGAACTGGTACATTCCCAGCCTTCCCCAGAAGTCAGGTATGATCCCTGACTGTCTCCTGAATCTCAGACCTAGCCAAGTTTCTGCTCCACTGCCCAGTCTTTCATCATACCAAAGTCAACGCCTATTGCTGGGTGCTGGAGAGTAACCTCTGTCCTTGTATCCCCATGGAGCTTGATGTCTAGCAGGGGCAGACTGATGAGTAACCCAGCAGTTAACAATCCTGTGTGATGGGTACAGGCCCAGGGGTGTGGTGAAGCCCAGAGCTGGTATTAGAGATGGGAGGGGAGAGATCAGGTAGGCAACAGTAACAATAGCTAACTCTTGCATAGCATTTGTTATGTGCCAGACTCTGTTCTTAGCACCTCACTTCTATGATGTAAGCAGTATTCATTCTATTTTGTGGATGAGGGAACTGAGACCCAGGACAATTTGGTAACTGACTCAGAGTCTCAAAGTAAGTAAAGGGATGACTTATCTGAGATCAGTAGGAGTGTGAGGGCTGAAGTGGGGTGACTGCTCTAGGCAGAGGAAATGGTCCTTCTGGAGGCTCAGAGGAGTAAGTGAGGCACTACAGCAGTGACAGCAGGTGTTCAGTCATGCTGTAATGTGGATGAGGCTGGTGGCTGAGGCTGGGTCAATTGACAGGCCACCTAAGAAGTCTGGTTTTATCCTGAGTGTACCTGAAGGTTTTGAGATCAGAATATGAGTTAGATTTTCCTATTGGAGACCTTAACTGCCACCAGGTATGTTTCCATTTCCCAGAACCCTACAGGACTCTGGCTGCCCTCAGCCTGAGCAGCCCTGGGTCCTACTATAGGGCTGGTTTCTGCTGATTTCTTTCTGCACAGGGGCCAGTTCCAGAGGGAAAAAGTTCTGCTGCCTTCTAATTGTGGGGCCCAGGGAGAGGAGACTAGCTCCTTAGGCCTCCTTTTCTAGTCTAAATAATTACCTGGTTCTGTTCTTCTCAGACCTTTTTGGCCTATCCTATTAGCTCAGCCTTCCTTTTCTGGCCCAGTAGATCCCCTGGTTTTCACATTTGGTCTATAAGTTAAGAAGACAGAGCTAGGGTGGTCCACCAGCTGCATTACTGTCTAGCTGGGTGACCTTGAGCACATTTTTTTTATTTTTGAGACAGAATCTCACTATGTCACCCTTGGTAGAGTGCTGTGGTGTCACAGCCCACAGCAACCTCAAATTCTTGGACTTAAGTGATTCTCTTGCCTCAGCCTCCCATATAGCTGGGACTAGAGATGCCCACCACAATGCCCGGCTATTTTTAGTTGCAGTTGTTATTGTTGTTTAGCAGGCCCAGGCCAGGTTTGAACCTGCCTCGGTGTATGTGGCCAGTGCCCTAACCACTGAACTATGGGCGCCGAGCCATTGAGCACATTTTTTAACCTTTTTATGCCTCCAGTTTTCTCATTTGTTAAAAGGAAATTATTATTTTTTTAACAATCTTTTTTTTCTTTTCTTCTTTCAGTTTTTGGCTGGGGCCAGGCTTGAACCCACCACCCCCAGTGTATGGGGCCGGTGCCCTACTCATTGAGCCACAGGCGCCGCCCGTTAAAAGGAAATTATAACAGCATCTTCTTCTTCTTTTTTTTTTTTTTTAGAGTCAGAGTCTCACTTTATTGCCCTTTGTAGAATGCTGTGGCATCACAATTCATAGCAACCTCCAACTCCTGGGCTTAGGTGATTCTCTTGCTTCAGCCTCCCAAGTAGCTAGGCCTACAGGCACCTGCCACAACGCCCGGCTATTTTTTATTGCAGTTTGGCCAGGGCTGGGTTTGAACCTGCCACCCTTAGTATATGGGGCCAGCGCCCTGCCCACTGAGGCACAGGCGCCGCCCAGCATCTACTTCTTGAGGTTGAGGATTGAATGAATTAGTATGTGTAAAGAATGTCTGGCACATAATAAACATAATGTGAATAGTTGCTGTTATTATTTATTCTTTCTAAAGTTTAGGACTCTGAGCTAGGTCATCCTTCTGGAGAATTTTTCAAGTCATTTTTATCAGCACCCTGCAGGGAGGGAGGACTAAACCTTGAGGACTGGGATTAAATAGGGAAACCTACACAGAGGCATGGAGGACTGAGGACAAACAACTCAAGGCAGTGAAGAAGGCTTCATGGAGATGATTTTTGACTTGGGCCTTGAGGGCTTAGTGGGGGTTTGGTGAATGAAGGAAGAGGAAGGGCATTCAAGGAGGAGGAAATAGCAAAAGCAAAGGCTGAGGGGAGATGAGACTAGCCGTCACATACCAATGGGGCTGGGGTCAGAGACCCTTTGTTTTCACATGTTCCTCCCGTTGGTAGGGGACTGCTAGAAAGGTAGGAGGAAAATGCCTTTAAAGCTAGGGTAGGTGGTTTGGCGCCTATAGCTCAAGCGGCTTACGGCGCAGCCATATATACCAGAGCTGGCGGGTTCGAATTCAGCTGGGGCCTATCAAACAACAATGACAACTACAACCTCAAAATAGCCAGGTGTTGTGGCAGACGCCTGTAGTCCCAGCTACTTGGGAGGCTGAAGCAAGAGAATTGCTTAAGCTCAGGAGTTGGAGATTGCTGTGAGCTGTGATGCCATGGTACTCTACCCAAGGCGACAGCTTGAGGCTGTCTCAAAAAACAAAAATAAATAAAAATAAAAATAAAAATAAAATAAAGCTAAGGTAGAACATACTGTGTTAGGTTATGTGATACACATACTGTGTTAGGTTACAAGCCTTAAGTCTGGGTGGAACATAACTAGATTTTCTATTTAGAAGAATCATTGGCTGCTATAAGACCAAGCCAGGTAGCCTAGTAGTCTGCTCTAAGGTAGTAGCAGCAGTGATAGAGGGAAGGGAGATACTTAGAAACCCAGAATGGACCAGATTGGACTGGCTGGAGCTGAGGTGGGGCAGGGTTAGTCATGAAAGGTATGTAGGCCCAGACTATAAATTATATCATGTAGCAGTCACATCTTAACTCCCCTATTTACCAACTTTGCTTTGGCTTTCTTTTCTTTCTTTCTTTTTTTTTTTTTTTTTTTTTGAGACAGAGTCTCACTGTATTGTCCTTGGTAGAGTATTGTGGTATCACAGCTCATAGCAACCTCACACTCTTGGGCTTAATTGATTCTCTTGCCTCAGCCTCCCAAGTAGCTGGGACTACAGGAGCCTGGCTATTTTTTGTTGTAGTTGTCATTGTTGAGTATTATGCCCACAGGATAGCTCATTAATTTTCTATGGGCCTCTCTGAGCCTCATTTCTCTGTCTATAAAATGGTGATCTCAAAAGTCCCTTCAAATGCTGACATTCATTGACTTTTACCTGTCGTTCAGTTCTATAGCCAGTCATTCATTGTCCAGAATAGGCCTTAATTAAGCTGGACTCTAGGGCTAAGTATTTTCTATCAAAATCCAACCTATGTTTAAGAATAGACTTTCTCAAAGGTCTCCATGCACGTCCAAACCTTTCTTTCCTTGGCTTGAATCCTTGAGTGATTTTCTGTTTGCTTCAGGATGAAGTCTCAACTCCTAAGTCTGGCATTCAAATCTTTCACCGTCTCATCTCATGTCATTTTGGCTTCATCCATGCAAGACCTAGCCTCATGCTCCTGCTGCAGACAATCTGACTCTTGCCCATGTGCTCTCAGCCTGTAAAAGTACTCTTCACCTTTTCTACCAGCTTTTTCCAGAAGTAGTTCTTCTTCCTTATAGTCCAGGTTTCTTAATTTTTTTTTTTGAGACAGTTTCACTATGTTGCTCTCTGTAGAGTGGTATGGCATCAACTCTTGGGCTTAAGAGATTCTCTTGCCTCAGCTTCCCAAGTAGCTGGGATTACAGGCACCCACCACAGTGCCCAGCTATTTTTTTTTGTTGCAGTTGTCATTGTTGTTTAAGCTGGCCCGGGCCTCAGGTGCCAAGCCAGGTTTCTTAATTTTTTAACAAACATGCATAGTACCGGGGAATCTTGTTAAAATGATTTTGATTCAGTAAATTTGGGGGTGAATCTTTAGATTCTGTATTTTTTATTTTTCTGCGACAAAGTCTCACTCTGTGGTCCTGGGTAGAGTGCCCTGACATCATCTTAGCTCACATCAACCTCAAACTCTTGAGCCTAAATGATCCTCTTGCCTCAGCCTCCCAAGTAGCTGGAATTATGCCGCAATGCTGGGGTAGTTTTTCTATTTTTAGTAGAGACGAGGTCTGACTCTTGTTCAGGCTGGTCTCCAACTCCTAAGTTCAAGGGCTCCACCGGCCTAGGCCTCCCAGAGTGTTAGGATTATAACTGGGCAAGATTCTGCATTTTTTTTTTTTTTTTTATTGTTGAGGATTTATTGAGGGTACAAGAAACGAGGTTACACTGATTGTCTTTGTTAGGTAAAGTCCCTCGTATAATTGTGTAAGATTCTGCATTTCTAAAAAGTTCCTAGTGATGATGATATTGTTATCTGTGGACTACATTTCTTATAGCAAGGAAGTAGAGGACAGGGGTCATGTCTTAAAATTTGTACCCAAAAGGAAGAAGATTCTGAACATCAAAAGGATCCAGGGAAGGGAGACCAGCCATGTAATGTAGGTGACCTCAGACTCTAGTCAATGAGATTCGAATTGCATCATGTTCAGAGAATAGGTGTTTTGGAAAATCACCAACTTCTAATTCAAACCTCTAATTCTGCCATTTATTAGCTGTTTGGTGTTTATTAGCTGTGTGACCTTGAGCTCATTTTTTAACCTTTTTATGCCTTCAGTTCCCTCATTTGTTAAAGGGAAATTAACTTCTGAGTCTTATTTCCTTATTTATAAAACAGAGCTAAGGTATCTAACCCAAAGGATTGTGAGAATTTTAAATGAGAACATGTGTAAAAAGTACTTAGTACAGTTGTTAGCACAGATTGAGTACTCAATAAATGGTAGTTGTTGTTATTATTAATTAGAAAAATACTGGCTGAGTAGGGAACTGAGGTGTTTGCCTTGCATTAAAAAAAAATTAAGTAGGAAAACAAAATCACTAACTTCAAATACTTGGATTATTATATTATTACAATACACTAGATGTCCACAGTCCCCTCTTGTTACGGTACAAATACCCTTTATTCTAATTTTTAAATCTAATAGTTGTAGAATTTAAGATATGTCAGAGCTGTTAATGATCACCTACTCTGGTATTTGCCAAGTTTCAGTCACATATGTTTACTCTTGTGTTGTACTTACATTATTCGTGCTTTTCTTTAAATAGATTTACATTGTTTTGTTAAATAAATTATCTAAACAATATTATTGATGAAATTGTGGGTTTCATGTGATCTAGTGTTTTTCTAATAATTATGAAAATATGTTACAATTATAATGCGATAAAAGTTTGCCCACATAACCCCTCATACCTCAAGTTGGGAAATTTTAATCTCACCTAGCCTACCAGACCTTTCTCAGGATACTGAAGCAAGGAGGAGGCTGGAAGAGTGCTTTGCCGAGGTCTTAATGAGCTTGATTTGGCCCTTCTTACCAAGATTTTTTACTTGGGCACCCAAAACCCCTAAGCTAGAAAACCAAGGATGCTTGTGCAGAGAATTTCTTTTTCATAAGTCATTGAACCTATCATGAGGAAGTCCTCAGGGTGTCCAAAGTCACCTTAAGGAAGGGTGATAAGGGAAAATAGACCAGAAAAATGTAAATATAATAAAAAAAATAATGGCTAATCTGTTGAAATAACCAACAGATGTCAAAACCAGAGTAAGACCAGAAAGTGTGACCTTGAATTCAGACTACCAAACCTGCTATGGAAAGTTTCTTGATTTGAAGTATCAAGTTGTATTTTAACCTTGAATCCTTCTTGGAGGGAGCCAGGAACTTGGAGTCCAGTCTCTAGTCACGTCTTGGCTGTGTCAATTCAGGAAAGAATGTAGTCTATTGGTGGAAGGCAGGTGCTCTGAGTGCACCCTGACTCCCACTGGCTATCAAAAGAGATAACACCTGACGCAAGGGGGTGACAGGAGGACTTAATAATGTACATATAGTAGTGTTGTCAAAGCTTAACATTGATACTAATTTTTTTTTTTTTTGAGACAAGAGTCTCAAGTTGGCACCCTGGGTAGAGTGCCATGGTGTCACAGCTCATAGCAACCTCAAACTCTTGGGCTTAAGCGATTCTCTTGCCTCAGCCTCCTAAGTAACTGGGAATACAGGAGCCCACTACAATGCCTGGCTATTTTTTTCTTGCAGTTGTCATTGTTTTAGCTGGCCCAGCCAGGTTTGAACCCACCGGCCTCAGTGTATGTGGCTGGCGCCCTACCGACTGAGCTATGGTGCTGCCGTTTTTTCTTTTTTTGAGACAGAATCTCACAATGTTGCTCTGGGTAGAGTGCCATGGCGTCATAGCTCACAGCAACCTCCAACTCAGGCTCAAGCAATTCTCTTGCCTCAGAGTTTCTATTTTTAGTAGAGACAGGGTCTTGCTTTTGCTCAGGCTAGTCTCAAACTCGTGAACTCAAGCAATCCAGCCGCATCGGCCTCCTAGAGTACTAGGATTACAGATGTGAGCCATCTTGCCTGGCCTGATATTAATTATTGCTATTGTCATTGTTACTGTTACATATATTGTTTAGACCAGAGTTCCCTTGCCTGGTCGCTGATTTCCCAATTGCCCTGTTTTTCAACTTCTGAGTTGGTTATCAAAAGCTGATGCCTTTTGACAAAGGGTCTTGAAGGCCTTGAAGTTGCCCGCCTGCAGCTTAAGAAAGAGAAGGCCCTACTGTTCGCTGGTTGTGACTTACCCTCTCTTAATCTGTTTCCTCATCTGTAAAATAGGGAAGGTGGTAACTACCTTGCAGAGATCAAGTATGGAAGAAGCAAACAGTGTCATGTCCTTAATATGTGCCAAGTATTTCATTTGGTCATGAATTAATTTTCTTAATTAATTCACAGTAGAAACTTGACATCAGTTTGCTGGGATGAGTGTTCTCTTTTCTAAGAAGGGAGCAATGTGCCCTCAATATTTCTTTTTACTTTTCTGTTAGTACAAAGTGCTTTCCCTTCACCGGCTTGTTACAAAGCCATTCTTTCCTTTTTCTGATTTTATTTCTAGAAGCCCAGACCTCACTGGCTCATTTTCAATTTTTTTTCCCCATATCAGGCCTCAGAATAGTATTTAGCTTTTACCCTTGCCTTTTTCTTTATAGCTTAAAAAAATGATAGGTGCTTGCTCTTCAAAGCTGATTGAAGAGTTTGGACTTAGTACTTGTCTGGCTTCCAAGACACCACTCTCCTGGCTTTCCTCACATCCTGGCTACTCATCTTGCCACCAAATTTCAACCATTCCCTGAGTGATTTCATCAAATCTCAAGGCTTTAAAAACCATCTGTAGGTAGACAGCTTCTTCTTTTTTTTTTCTTTTTTTCGCTGGGGCCGGGTTTGAACCCACCACCTCCGGCATATGGCGCCAGCGCCCTACTCCTTGAACCACAGGAGCTGCCTGACAGCTTCTTTTTTTGAGACAGTCTTACAATGTTGCCCTCAGTAGAGCACGGTGGCATTATAGCTCACAGCAACCTCAAACTCTTAGGCTCAAGTGATTCTCTTGCTTCAGCCTCCAGAATAGATGGGACTACAGGTGCCCACCACAATGCCCAGCTATTTTTAGAGATGGGGGTCTTGCTTTTGCTCAGGCTGGTCTTGAACCTGTGAGCTCAGGTAATCTACCTGCCTCAGCCTCCCAGAGTGCTTGGATTATAGGCATGTGCATTCCTGGCCCGGTGACAGCTTCTTTTTTTTTTTTAGCCTGGCTATTTTTTTGTTTGCAGTTGTCATTGTTTTTAGCAGGCCCAGGCCAGGCTCGAACCCGTCAGCCTCGGTTTCGGTGTATGTGGTTGGCACCCTACTCACTGAGCTATGGGCGCAAGCCACACAGCTTCTTGATTAACATCTCCGGCCTAGGCCATCACCTGAGCTCCAGATGTGAAGATGTTAACATACAGTCTGAAATAGATCTCACTTCTCATCTTGTTCTCCACCATCCTCATTTTTGTAAATGGGAACTCCTTTGCAATTGCTAGGCTCAGACGCATGGGAGTCATTTAGACTCCTCTCTTTCTATGCATCCTACATTTAATGTTATTAAATCTGTTGACTCATGCTGCAAAATAGATCCAGATGCCAACCAATTCCACTACGTCCAGTTTCCACTTGTGTCACTTGGGTCTGAGACACTATCTTCTCTTGCTGGGTGACTGCAGTAGCCTACTTCACTGAGCCCCTGCATCTGTCTTCTCTCCTTCATTTGGTTTTCAACCCCAGCAGCATGAAGGAGTCTTTTAAAATGTTTGATTTGGCTCAGTGCCCGTAGCTCAGCGGCTAGGACGCCAGCCATATACACCAGGGCTGGCGGGTTCCAACCCGGCCCAGGGCCTGCCAAACAACTACAACTACAACAAAAAAATAGCCGGGCGTTGTGGCGGGCGCCTGTAGTCCCAGCTACTGGGAAGCTGAGGCAAGAGAATCGCTTAACCCCAAGAGTTGCTGTTAGCTGTAATGCCACTCTACCGGGGGCGACCTAATGAGACTCTGTCTGGGAAAAAAAAAAAAAAAAGTTTTATCTGGTCATTTCCCTGCTCACAACCCTCTAACATCCTGTCTCATTTGTACTGAAAGCCAAAGTCCTGTGACCTACAAGGTCCTAACTAAGACGTCCCCTCCACCACCACCACCATTACTCTCACCCGAATACATTGTGCTTTAGCCAGTTTTTTCTTGCCATTCTTGGAACTCAGCAGGCAGACTCCTGCCTGTGGAGTTGCTTGCTGTTCCCTCTGTAATGCTCCTTTGAGAGATATCCACTAGCCTATTCTCACCTCCTTTACGTGTTTATGTTACAATAAAGTGTCTTAACACCCCTATTTAAATTTTCAAGATCCTCTGAATCAACATAACTATCCTTTCTGAAATTAGAAATATTTTAGTACTTTTTTTTTTTTTCAGTTTTTGGCTGGGGCCGGGTTTGAACTCACCACCTCCAGTATATGGGGCCGGCGCCCTACTGCTTGAGCCACAGGTGCTGCCCCAGTACTTTCTTTTTAATGCTGAATCCCCAGTGCCTAGAACGAGTCTAGCACTTTGCACACTCTCAAAAAATATTTGTTGAATAAAAATAGCTAGAATGCCCCTCAACATTGTGCTTTGTGAGTTATAAATATTTCATTTAATGCACACAATCATCCTATGAGGCAGGATTGCTTTTTCTATTTCACAGATGGGGAGCTAGAGAAATGAAGCACAGAGGTCTGGCTCCGGGGCTAGGCTGACTTCTCCTCCTCTCTCCCCGCAGGTCCCGAGCGAGGCGCCAGCGCCGCCCCCTGACCCGGCGCGCCCTCACGCGTGCCCGGACTGCGGCCGCGCCTTTGCGCGCCGCTCCACGTTGGCCAAGCACGCACGCACGCACACAGGCGAACGGCCCTTCGCGTGCACAGTGTGTGGCCGGCGCTTCTCACAGAAGTCGGCGCTGACCAAACACGGCCGCACGCACACAGGCGAGCGGCCGTACGAATGCCCCGAGTGCGACAAGCGCTTCTCTGCCGCCTCAAACCTGCGGCAGCATCGGCGGCGACACACTGGCGAGAAGCCGTACGCATGCGCGCACTGCGGCCGCCGCTTCGCGCAGAGCTCCAACTACGCGCAACATCTGCGCGTGCACACGGGCGAGAAGCCGTACGCGTGCCCGGACTGCGGACGCGCCTTTGGCGGCAGTTCGTGCCTGGCGCGCCACCGGCGCACGCACACGGGTGAGCGGCCGTACGCATGCGCCGACTGCGGCACGCGCTTCGCGCAGAGCTCGGCGTTGGCCAAGCACCGGCGCGTGCACACAGGCGAGAAGCCGCACCGCTGCGCCATATGCGGCCGCCGCTTCGGCCACCGTTCCAACCTGGCGGAGCATGCGCGCACGCACACAGGCGAGCGGCCGTACCCGTGCGCGGAGTGTGGCCGCCGGTTCCGTCTTAGTTCGCATTTCATTCGCCACCGTCGCGCGCACATGCGGCGCCGCCTCTTTATCTGTGTTGGCTGTGGCCGTGACTTCAAGCTACCCGCAGGTGCCACGGCTGCTACTGCCACAGAGCGTTGCCCGGAGTGTGAGGGCAGCTGAGTTGCTGTTCTTGTTGCCGTGGTGCTGCGAGTGTCCTGTTGGGGGAGGAAAGCGCTGGGTTTTAAGACCAGGCTGAAGCTGGACAACTGCGCCCCGGCACCCAAGTTTGGGAAATGGTGGGACGGCAGGCCTGGCTGTTCTGGAACTGGGAGACTGGGAGAATCCCCTGCCAGGGTCCCTGGACACCACGCCTACATTCCCTCGGGCTGTGTTAGTGAATAAAGTATTATATCTTCACCTCACCCAGGCCTGTGATTGAGGTGGGTGGAGAGGAAGAAAGGTGAGTTTCTCCGGATTAATTGTCCTGGATCTAAGTGAAGCTGAGACTAAAGGATTCCAGGTACTGTTGGAAGGTCCCGGAGGTCATCCCACGATTGGCACTTAACCATAAGAACCCAAAATATAGCCAGGTCATTGTCAAACAGGCACTGCATTCTGCAGTTTTGGTGAGCAAGGCATGAATGACACTAAAGAAAATCAGTGTAGGCTCGGTGCCTATGGCTCAGGTGGCTCAGGCGGCTCATGCAGCTAAGGCGCCAGCCACATACACCTGAGCTGACAGGTTCGAATCCAGCTTGGGCTCGCCAAACTAATAGCTGCAACCAAAAAATAGCCGGGCATTGTGGCGGGTGCCTGTAGTCCCAACTACTTCGGAGGCAGAGGCAGGAGATTCACTTGAGCCTAGGATTTGGAGGTTGCTGTGAGCTGTGATGCCATGGCACTCTACCCAGGGCCACAGCTTGTGGCTCCATCTCAAAAAAAGAAAAGAAAATCAGTGTAGTGGGGTGGCGCCTGTGGCTCAGTGAGTAGGGTGCCAGCCCCCATATACCTAGGGTGGTGAGTTCGAACTCGGCCCTGGCCAAACTGCAACAAAAAATAACTGCAGCAAAAAAATAGCCAGACGTTGTGGCGGGCTCCTGGAGTCCCAGCTACTCAGGAGACTGAGGCAAGAGAATCGCCCAAGCCCAAGAGAACTGGAGCTGTGAGCTGTGACGCTACAGCACTCTACTGAGGGCGACAAAGTGAGACTCTCTAAAAAGTAAATAAAAATTAAAAAACTAGCTGGGCATGGTGGCACACACCTGTAGTCCCAGCTTCTCAGTAGGCTGAGGCAGGAGAACTGTTTCAGCGCAGTTTGAGGGTGCAGTGAGCTGTAAACATGCCACTTTACGTCAGCCTGAGCAACAGAGCAAGACCTTGTCTCAGAAAAAAAAGGAGTTGGGTTTGGGGAATTATGGAGAGCCCCTAAAACTGCATGCCGGGCTCATGAAAGTTTGCATATGTCCCCTGGCGTGGAATGTGGGGACAAAAAGCAAAGGAGTTAACAGGAGATAGACCATGAGGGACCTTGGAAGTAAAGTTAAAGAATCCAAGGCAGCCTGAGGCAAGAGAATCACCTAAACCCAGGAGTTGGAGATTGCTGTGAGCTGTGTGAAGCCATGGCATTCTACCAAGGGCGATAAAGTGAGACTGTCTCTAGAAAAAAATTCAAAAAGAATCCAAGGCAGCAAATTAGTCTGGAGGGATTAGAGGGGAAGGATGTACTTGACATCCTTAAGAAGCTAGGATTCAGACTGGGTGAGGTGGCTCATGCCAGTAATCCTCACACTCTGGGAGGCCAAGGCCAGTGGATGGCTGAGCTCAGGAGTCTTGAGAGCAGCCTGAGCCAGAGCAAAATAGCTGGGCATTGTGACAGGAGCCTGTTGTCCCAGCTACTTGGGAGGCTGAGGCAAAAGAATTGCTTGAGCCCAAGAGTTTGAGGTTGCTGTGAGCTGTGACACTGTGGCACTTTACCAAGAGTGTCAAAGTGAGAGTCTTGTCTCAGAAAAAAAAAAAAATGCTGGGATTCATAGGAGTTAGAAGGGACCTGGGGTTGGAGGGAAACGAGGTAGGGCTGACTTCACTTTTTTTTTTTGAGATAGAGCCTCAAGCCGTCACACTGGGTAGGGTGTTGTGGCATCACAGCTCACAGCAACCTCTAACTCCTGGGTTTAAGCGATTCTCTTGCCTCAGCCTCCCAAGTAGCTGGGATTACAGGCGCCCACAATGCCCAGCTATTTTTTGGTTGCAGCCATCATTGTTGTTTGGCAGGCCCAGCTGGATTCGAACCCACCAGCTCAGGTGTATGTGGCTGGCACCTTAGCAGCTTAAGCCACAGGCGCCGAGCCCACTTTTTTTTTTTTTTTTTTTTGAGACAGTATTTGTCACCCTTGGTAGAGTTCATAGTGTCATAGATAGCTCACAGCAATCTCAACATTTGGGCTCAAGCAGTTCTCTTGCCTCAGCCTCCCAAGTAGCTGGGACTATAGGCATCTGCCACAATGCCTGGCTATTTTTTGAGACATGGTCTGGCTCTTGCTCAGGCTTGAGCCTGACCTCACTTCTTAGCCTGGGTAGCTGCACATCACAGAATGAGAAGCCAAAGTGGGGGCAATTGTGATACCCCAATATGGATATGTTGGACATGAGGTGAAAATGGAGGCTTCAGGGAAGTGATTGGAAATAACAAGAGACATCAGGTGTGGAGTCCACACCATATCAACAAGGTACCTAAGAAGAGTTTAAATAGAACAGCCAAAGGTAGCAAGAAACCAGAAAAAGCTGCTTGTCTGGGAAATCTCGAAGTGTTTTGTGAAGGTGGGCGTGGTCAGGTGCTGCTCTGAGGGGGTGGGGGGACGCAGAAGTGAGTAGTTTCATTGGAGGGGTGGGCATGAAAGCCATCCTGGACTTGGAAGGGTATAAATGGGGGGATGAGGAAGTGGAGTGGGTGAATGCAAATAGCCCTTTCAAGAGGCTTGGCTGTGAAAAACATGAGGGTAGTAGTGGAGGATTGATTTAGTATTGACAATAGAGTAGAGACTCAAATATGTTTTATGTGCTGGTGGAAAGGACCAACAGAAGATTATATACAAGGGAAAGAAAATAACTGATAAAATGAAATCAGAGTTTGTAAGGATAAGGTTATCACTGGAGAGGGAGAAAGGGGGATTTAGGGCCATAAAGCTTAAGGAGTCCAATCTGATCCATTGAGTTTCACCTGGAAAGGTATCTTCCTGCCTCTTGAGATAGGTATCTCAGAAAGGAAAATGACATGTCTGAGGTTACATACATGTAAATCATACACACTCAACACACTGTTCAGGGGACAGGAAAAACAAATTAGCCTTGGTCTGGATGGATGGGTCGTCTTCACTTTTACTAAGGGGCCCAAGCCGAAGAGCAAAAGCACCCCTGTTCTGCCACATATGAGAGTCCTGAGCCTGATTTGTGACCCCAGTTTCCTGCTCTGAGGCCCCTAAAAATTGAGTTAAAAAGGGGAACAAAATAACTACAAACTTACTAAGTACCTTATTATGTGCCAGGCACTACCTTAAGTACTCTTAGGAACTCACTTAAGCCTTATAATTCTATCAGGTACTTCTTTTTTTTTTGGCTGGAGCTGGGTTTGAACCCACCACCTCCAGCATATGGGGCCAGTGCCTTACGCCTTTAAGCCACAGGCGCCGCCCTCAGGTAGGTACTATTTTCATTTTATAGCTGAGGAAACTACAGAAAGATTAATTAGATGAACATCATTCAACTCATAAGTGTTGAAGATGGCATTTGAACCCAGACAATCTGGCTGCAGAATCTGCATTCTTAACCAGTATTATATGCACTTTCTGATCTCTTATAGGTCCAGAAAGGTAAAGGAACTTACATGAGATCTCAATAGGAATTTGCCTTGAAGGTAGCAGGCACAACAGAGAAACACAGGAATTGGGCTCATGCCTGCTGCCCCAATTAAGCACCTGTTAAAATAAAGCCTCCCTGGCCAAAGTTGTTGTCCAAAACCATTTTATTAGGAGAGAAAACACCAGAAGGCTATCTTCTGGAGGCTTCTGGTACTCACACCTTAGGCAGTGGGGTCCTCAAGCCTATGACCTATTAGGAAAAGACTAAAATAAGGTTCCGGGCGGTGCCTGTGGCTCAAAGGAGTAAGGCGCTGGCCCCATATGCCTGAGGTGGTGGGTTCAAACCCAGCCCCGGCCAGAAAAAAAAAATAAAATAAAAACAATAAATAAGGTTCCATGGCTGGGCCACCCTCTGCTCTTTAGATGCCATGCTCAGTTGCAGGTTCTGTGTCCATGTTTCTAGGTTGAGACTTGAGCTGTGGATTCACAAGCAAGGTCTGCAGGCCCTCAACCTTGTCTTCAGAGTTGGCTACATGGGGTAATTCTGTATACTTGCGGGCAGAGCCACGTGATAGATGGGCTGGGTAGCGTTGCCGGTTGGTGTCCATTTTGGAGAGCACTGCTTGGGGCAGATCCACATGGCATCGAGCAGCTAACGCCACCAAGTAGATGAGGACATCACTAAGCTCCTCTTCAAGCGCTGCCCGTTCCTTGGGAGGCCAGGCTTGGGGACCAGGCTCCTCATCAGGCTTCCACTGACTGTGGGCAGTACACAGAAAGACAAACACAGATGCTAGCTAGGAAAATGGGCTCTACCTCCCTTAAGAGCACCCCAGTCCTTACAGCAATGATCTCCCACGTCCCAGGAGGCCCTTCCAAGAACAACCCAACTCATCTGGGCCCTGAATAGTTAGGGTGGGGGAAGAGACCTAACAGATAATAGCCAGATCTCTGTGTCTCTTTCTGGGCCAAGGGATGGCCAAGAGAACATTTTCCTTGTTGAGACAAAGCTCTAAAACCTAATTCTGGCTTGGCGCCTGTGGCTCAAGCAGCTAAGGCACCAGCCACATACCCTGAGCTGGCGGGTTTGAATCCAGCCCAGCCCACCAAACAACAATGACAGCTACAACTGAAAACTAGCCAGGCATTGTGGCAGGTGCCTATAGTCCCAGCTACTTGGGAGGTGGAGGCAGGAGAATTGCTTGAGCCCAGGATTTGGAGGTTGCTGTGAGCTGTGATGACACCAGCACTCTACCCAGGGGAACAGCTTGAGGCTCTGTCTCAAATAAAAAAAAAACAACCCTCCCCCCCACTTCTACTTCTCTTGAGCCTTAGCCATTGCCACCTCAGACCTGGACCACTGCTGAAACCACCTACTAATATCCCTGTTAGCTCATCTTCTACTTTTGCCCAGAACAATCTCTCTCTCTCTTTTTTTTTGAGACAGAGTCTCACTTTGTTGCCTTCAGTAGAGTGCTGTAGCATCACAGCTCACAGCAACCTCCAACTCTTGGGCTTAAGCGATTCTCTTGCCTCAGCCTCCTGAGAAGCTGGTACTAAAGGCGCCCACCACAACGCCTGGCTAATTTTTGTTGCAGTTGCCACTGCTATTTTAGCTGGCGAGGGCCAGGTTCAAACCCACCACCCTTGGTACATGGGGCTGGTGGCATGGACAATCTTTTTTTTTTTAGACAGAGCCTCAAGCTTTTACCCTGGGTAGAGTGTTGTGGCATTACAGCTCACAGCAACCTCCAACTCCTGGGCTCAAGTGATTCTCCTGCCTCTGCCTCCCAAGTAGTTGGGACTACAGGCACCTGCCACAACGCCTGGCTATTTTTTGGTTGTAGCCGTCATGGTTGTTTGGCAGGCCTGGGCTGGATTCAAACCCGCCAGCTCAGGTGTATGTAGCTGGAGCCTTAGCTGCTTGAGCCACTGGCACAGAGCTAGCCAGAACAGTCTTTTAAAAGCAAAATGTCATTTTGTCACTTCCCCAATCAAACCCCACCCCACCAGTGCTTAATCTAAACTACTAACAATGTTCTCCACGTCCTTCATAAATTGACCCCTGCCTTTTGTTTCCTTCCTTTTTTTTTTTTTTTTTTTTTTTATTGTTTTTTTTTTATTTTTTTTTTTTTGCAATTTTTGGGGCCGGGTTTGAACCCACCACCTACGGTATATGGGGCTGGCGCCCTACTCCTGGCACCACCAGACCTCTGCCTTTTCCAGTGTTAACACCCATCACTCTCTCTCTCACTTCCCACCTAAAGCCACTCTGACTTTCTGCCTTGCAAACAGGTCAAACTATCATAGGGCCTTTGCACTTCTGCTTCCTCTGCCTTGAATCCAACACTCCCCCCACCCCCTGCCCATCTTTCCGATGACTGGCTCCACCCTTAGCTCTGATGTCACCTCCTTAGAAAAACCTTCTCCCTCTATTACCTGCCACTATGAAGGGAGGAACTGTGCCTTGTTCAAGGCCATATAATCTTGATTCTTTAAGACCTAGTACACAGCTGATTATAAATCTGTAATGAATGGTTTGTCCTCCAACACATCTCTGTGCCCGTTTCTCCACCCGCATAGTGACTGCCCTAGTCTATGCCTCACCACTTCTAGCCTGGGCTACACCAGCCTCCTCACTGCTCCATTCTCTCAGTGATTTCGCTAATACACCCTGTAGACACAGTTATATTCCTAACACTCAGATCTGGCCAGGTCCTCCGTCTAAACCGTCCATTACTCTCTTGCCCCAACCCTATCTGGGTTTATTTCTCACCTCTCTCCTCCACAGCTCTATCACTCATTCATACATATCTCCTGGGTGGCTACTATGTGCTGGGTGCATGGGACACATCAGAGAACAAATAAAACATCCCTGATTTTTCTTGAGAAGTTTATACTGAAGGAGTAACAGATTCTCCCTGAATTTACCTCGCTCTTCCTTTCCTGCCTCACTACCTTTCCAATTGTAGTTCCCACTGTCTGGAATGCCCCAGGAAGGTCTTCTATAGAACACTTTCCTTTCAGCTGCAGAGGCAAAGGAAAAGGAGGGCTGTTGATATCACTCCTTCTTAGACCTGAATCTGTTTTGCTATTTTCATATCTTTCTCTCCAGGGGACAGGATGCCCCTAGAGGGCATATCCCCAACACAGGCACAGAGAACTGGCAGTGAGGTAGGGAAACTGAACCCATGAATGTTTGATGATCAAATAAATGCTCCCTTCCCCCACCCCCCAACAGCATGCAGTCTCTTCCAGGAAGTCTTCCATCTACTCACAAGAGTTCTGCCAACTCCCCCACTTCCCCCACCAAGGCCAGGAGGAGGTTCCGAGGCTGGTGGAATTGGTCCCAGTCTCGTTCAGCAGCAAACTCGGCATGGAGGCGTCGGCTGGAATAGGACAAAAGGGTGGAAGCCCAAGTCTCTGAGTCAAGGAGGAAGAGATGCAGCTTCCAAGCAGGTGCCCCAGTGATATGTCATGGGGCCACAAGACTAGGGGAGCGTGCAACTAATTCCTTGGAAATTTCCTGTTTATGGAACTTGGTTTCTTCATCTATAAAATGGGTGCGCCCCTGACCTGACCCAACAATACACTCTTCGATATTCCATCTCCTACTGCTACTTTTGTAGTTGTTCGTATCTCTGCGCATCAACATCCTATTTATCTTAAAACATGCAGTTCCATGATCACTTCACCTAAGAAACCTTGATTTCCTCCAGCAAGAAATAATGTCTCCCACCTCTCGGCACTTCATTTTCCCTGTGGTACCACCCACTCCTGGAGGTATCCCAGCCCTGGGGAGAAGACGGCTCAGATGCAGGGCTGGGTTAAACCAAGTAAAGTTGTGCACTGTTGCGTCCATTTTACAGATGAGTAGTTCTCAAATTTGAAAATAACTCCAGGGCGGTGCCCGTGGCTCAGATGAGGCGGTTAGAAGAATCGCCCAGAGTCAGCCAGCAGAGCCGGAAGCCGAGCACCACTGCCAGCTTTCTTCCCGACCACGTGGTGGGACCCGCCCCAATATGAGGGAGAAAGCGGCACATCTCCCTAGCTCGGGCTGGGCAAGGACTGCTTACATATCCTCGAGCGTGGGCTCTGGGCTAAAGCTGAATCGGCCGACAGGAGCAGGGCCCTCTCCCCCCTTGTCCCCACTCATCTCTCCATCAGCCATAGTCAG
>CAUYPK010039845.1:0-31449 GCA_963574355.1 Loris lydekkerianus | reverse complement strand
GTGCTTCAGCTCAGTCCACAAGTCGTGGCTGAGCTGAAGAGGTAGGCGGCTGAACTGAACTGTATTCCACTGAACTATTTAACCCACAATATTTAGTGGCACATTTAATTAAGTGAAAACCCTATTTAAGGCAGTAAAGTCTTGTAAATAAATGTTTATAAATCCTGAATCCTTATAATCAGAGGTTTTGGAGTATAAGGATTCAGGATTTTTAACCATTTATTTACAATGCTTTACTGTCTTAAATGGTTTATTCACTTTATTAAAGTTGCCATTGAATACTATGGGTTAATGTGGTATTTTTGATTTAACATACTGTTTCCTCAATTATTGTAATTGTTTTGTGTATATATTTTTATTTTTGAAATTTAACAGTGGCTGCTGCATTTTGCACCTCGGCTTATACTCGAGTCACTAAGTTTTCCCAGTTTTTAGGGTGAAATTAAGGGGGTCGGCTTATACTCGAGTCGGCTTATACTCGAGTATGTGTGGTAATATCTTTATAATAGTGGCTCTTCAGTCATCCAGCAGAGGAAGCATTGAACCAGGGATACTGTAAACGTGAAAATGAGTTGGGACCAGGTGCGGTGGCCCATGCCTATAATCCTACCACTCTGGGAGAATGAGACAGGTGGCTTGCCTGAACTCAGGAGTTCCAGATAAGCCTGAGCAAGAGAGAGCCCCTATCTCTACTAAAAATAGAAAAAAAAATACTAGCTAGACATTGTGGTGGGCACCTACAGTCCCCGCTACTCAGGAGGCTGAGGCAAAAAGGTCGCTCAAGCCCAAGAGTGTGAGGTTGCTGTGAACTATGGCACCAAGGCACTCTTATCTACCCAGGGCTACACAATAAGATTCTGTCAACAGAGAGAAGAGAGAGAGGGAAATGTGTCATGTAAGCTTCTGGCTTACATACAAGTTTCAATAGGCATTTACCTGTTTGCATGAACTAAAATGTTTATGGAAAAAAAGACATTGAGTACACAACCTGAGTACACAATCAGGTGAAGGATTAACATTGTAGAGGAACAAATAATTATGTATAGAAATAGGGAGAAAAAAATAAAATGAGGTATGTTGTTGCTACTGAGGCACAAAATCTTCATTTCTATTCCTTCCCTCTTAGCTCCAGCAGTAAGTTACATTTCAGGACTTGGAAAAAGGATGATTTCACATGCAACCTTCAGTTCAACATACCTCTTTTTTCACGTCCTAAGAAGCTGCATAAAGAAAACAGTGAGGCCATGATGCCACACAGAAGACATTCTGAGGCTGCCTAGATGCCTCTCCGGAGATTGCAAGTAGTTTGTTTTTGTTTGTTTGTTTTTATTTCAGGTTAATTTGAGGGTACAAAGAAATAGGTTACAATGTTTGCAATTGTTAGGTAGAGTCCCTCTTAGGGAAAAACTCTTGATGATAACGGCCTAAAGAAAGATTTTATGAAGACGACTTCAGCAGCAATCATGACATCAATAAAAAATAAACAAATGGGACTTAATTCAGCTGAAAAGCTTCTGCACAGCTAAGGACACAAGAATTAAAACAAAAAAACAACCTCCAGGGAAAAGATATTTGCATGGTATGAAACTGACAAAGGGTTGATTACTAGAATCTACAGAGAACTTACATTAATCAGCAAAAAAAAGAGCAAACAATCCCACCTACCACAGAGCAAGAGACCTGAACACAACCTTCTCTGAGAAAACAGAAGAATAGCTCATAAACATATGAAAAAGTGCTCATTGGCCCTAATCATCAGAGAAATGCAAATCAAAACCACCCTGAGATATCACGTAACTCCAGTGAGAAGGGCCCACATTACAAAGTCTCAAAGCATGTAAGCAGTTTTTAAGGGAAAGAAGAGATTGTAGAAGGGAGTGACAGAGGGACACAAAGACGAAATGGAAGAAAGGCATGAAAGGAGATGAGGTAGAAGGCATGGAAACTGGCATCAAGTTCTGGGGGCAGGAGAAAAGATCCTGGGAATGGAAATCAGATGAACTATGTTGGATTTTTTTTTTTTTTAAGAGTAGCCTTTTATTTTTAATACCTATTATGCCATGAATTCATGAGGAACAGGTTCCAACACCTTATGCTCCTGCTCCATTGCTTCTCTTGGTTCTCCTGTGTGCTATGCCGTACACCGATTATGCCAGAAATTCATGGGGAATAGGCTCCAGCACCTTATGCTCCTGCTCAAATGGTCCTCTTGGTTGTCCTGTGTGCTATGCTGTGTACCTATTATGCCATGAATTATTGGGGAACAGGTTCCAGCACGTTATGCTCCTGCTCCATTGGTTCTTTTGGTTTTCCTGTGTGTTATGCTGCATGGCCATTATGCCATGAACTCATTGGGAATAGGCTCCAGCACTTTATGCTCCTGTCCCATTGGTTCTCTTGGTTTTCCTGTGTGCTATGCTATATGGCTATTGGGCCATAAATTCATGGGGAATAGGTTCTGGGACTTTATGCTCCTATTCCATTGGTTCTCTTGGTTTTCCTGTGTTGCCATGCTGTACACCTATTAGGCCATGAATTCATAAGGAATGGGTTCCAGGTTCTCAGGCTCCTTTCCATTGGTTCTCAGAGTGGCCTTCTCTGGATGGAGCAGGCAGCTGCTTCAGTTGAACCCAGGTTCCTTTTTCTTTGGCTTCCTTCTTTTTATGACCATTTTCTTTCACATGTTTCAGAAAGCTATCTTGACTCTTAGAGTGCTTAATATGCTCAATACAAACACTAATCCTCTTGGTAAGAATCTTGCCCTTGTTTATTTACAACAATGCCAATAGCATGCTGGGTAAAAGTATAGACTCTTGCAGTTTTGCCAACACCTGTCCCTTGATTCTATAATGTCACCTTTTTTTTATGACAGAGTTTCATTTTGTCACCCTTGGTATAGTGCCGTGGTGTCACAGCTCACAGCAACCTCAAACTCTTTGACTCAAGTGATCTTCTTGCCTCAGCCTTGCAAGTAGCTGGACAACAGGCACCCACCACAAAGCTCAACTATACAATGTCACCTTTCTTGTTGACTCACATGTATGTGGCCAAAGAAAGAATTCCACGTTTTCCGAAATCCTAGAGAACATGTATTGGGTCCCCTTCTCTTTCCCTTTGTGTTTATCATTTTGGTGAATTACTGGAAGATGGCATCTCTGGCTGAAAGGCCTATGTTAGAATTTTGATGGCTCCACCTGTTAGTTGCATAATGTTGAACCCATTACTTAGTTTTTTAATCCTCGTGATTCCCATCTGTAAGTTGGGAAACATAACAACACCTTTCTCAAAGAGTTACTGGGGGAGTTACATATAAACATCTAGGAATAAAACATATTAATAAAATTATTAATTTATGACAAAAAAGTAACTTTTTCTTCCTTTCTTCCTTCAAATAAAAATAATTGAGCAGGAAGAAGAAATCTACAATGTATATGAAACAGTGGCTATGTGTGTGGAAGTATATGTATGTATGTAAAACGTATTGCCATAGCTGTCTAAGGAAAGTTTTTTTTTCCTTTCTATAAGAAAGCTGTTTTTATTACAAACATTACTGATAATGAGTTCAGTGTATGGCACATAGTAGGTTCTAAATATTTTTTAGTTGAAAAAGTGATAACTCAAAAAGATTACAAAATAACACTGAATGAATGACAACCTCCCAATGAGCAAAGTCTAAAATCGTCATGTAAGCTGCTCTGCAGTTGAAAAAGTCTGTATTTACTGAACCAGGTTACTCTTTTTTAAGAAAACACAGAAAACAGCACCTTGAAAAATTCACAAATGCATTCCCATCCCAATTTCAATCTCAGATCTCAGAAAATGAATAATGCTTGAGTAATGGATAACTTGCTCCAGTTAACTACTGATGTGTAATAAAGAAATATAGGTAGATTTAAAACAAATGTTTCTTGTATCTCACACTCTCTGTGCTGGACAGGTGGTTGCTCTGCTTGTTTCAACTTTACCCCTTATTCAGCTGGAAGAGGGGCTGGGTTGGATGGCCCTAGATGGCCTCACTCACACATTTAGCAGCTTTTGCTGGCTGTTAGTGGCAGGAAATGTGGGTAATGAAGGGACTGGTGGGTCAGTTTTCCTGTATGTGACCTCCAGTAGGATGGATGGCCTTACTTTCATAGTGATCTCAGGGAAGATCTCCAATGGAGGAAAAGGGAAATGATGAGGCTTCATAAGGTCTATCCTCGTAGGTTATGTAATGCCACTTCTGCCAAATTCCATAACAACAAATCACAAAGCCAGACTGAAGGGATGAGGACACAGACTTCACTTTTCCATGGGAGTCACGTTGCAAAAGGATGCACATACTGGCACGTGTGGAATTTGTGGCTTTATTTTTTAATGTATCACAGACATTTGAGGAGAAAATATGCTTCTTTTCCTTACCAGAAGACTGTAGTCCATTGCTAGATGGTATGCAACAAAAGCATTTTTATTTTAGTTTAACAAATGAAGTCTTTAGGTGCCAGAGTAAAGTGCAAAAAAAGTTCTGAAACCACAAAATTTAGGCAAAAATTACATCCTGTTGAACATCTAATCAAACTCAGTATTGAGAAGAAATAAAGAAAAGAAAGCAGAGTAGGCCATCATTTTAATTATGCAGAAGATCTGGGCTTGGAAGCCATAATTTTAGCATAAAGCATGCGATGAATGTGACCATATGTCTGGTAGAATATAAACTGCTTTGAAACAAGACTAGTTTCTCAAATCCTGGCTCAGCCACTTATTAGTTGTATTATCTTTGGCAAATTACTTAAGCTCTCTAAGCCTCAGTTCCTATGTAAACTAGACATGCACATAAAAACAAGAATAATAATAATATTATTACTGGCATACGATTATACTAAGAATTAAACAAGATCTATATGAATCCTTTGTCCTAGGCATAAAATAGATACTCAAAAAATAGTAGAAATAAATGAAGTATGTAACTAAACAATTATCTGGTTGCCAATTACAAAGTCTACTCAGCTCTATTTTTAAGCTACTAATAAATACTCCATGAAAAAAAAAAACCTATACTTAATTATTTAAAAAGCATCTGATTCTTTGAGTCCTAAAAGGGTGAGATTTTAGAATACCAAGGAAGTTAGTAGATAATCTTCCTGTTATTTTTGCCCCAAAGTAAATTTTTTTTTAGAAAAATTTGATGTGCAAGGTCCTGAGAGTTTGTAAAGAACTTCTATGAATAACTTAACCATCTAAAACTACTGTAACTGACAAGACGCCAAGGTAATAATACCTATTAATATGCTTACCATAATAAGACAACCATCACAGCATACAATAAAACTTAACTAAATATGGGATCACAATCTACTATACAATAATGTTCCAACATTAATACAAAATTCTGATTGCAGAGAAACATAAAACAGTTTGTTGAGATTCATAAAACAAAGGACTCCTGTTCTTCACTCTCTCCTGTGAGAGAGAGAGGGAGGAGAGAGAGAAAAAGAGAGAGACTGGACAAACCATATAAACATATCATACAAATATTAGTGTATTTCACAGTAATCCTAGCAAGTTCACCTATCACAGAGAGGTGTGTGTGTGTGTGTGTGTGTGTGTGTGTGTGTGTGTGTTTGCATACACGGTACGTTAACATCTTTAATGCTTACTTGAAGTTATGCCTTCCTTTTATATCAGCTCAGCTTGCTTAATAGTCTTTTTCTCTGTGTTGCCCCTTCACTAATTGGGCAAATGTGATAATTTGTGATGGGTCTTCAACTCATTAGTGTAATTTAGTCAGGTCCTACTGTATTTCACCAGACATGAACCAGGCTGCTGTACATTTCTGTTTTAGGAGCTCTATTTCATAAGCATCCACACCATTTCTGCTTTAAAATTAACAAATGACCATCCCTTACTCAATCAGCTGTTTGTTACACTGGGCTGCATAAATATATTTGGTGTCATTTATAAATAATTTTAGGATACAACATAGCAACAATTAACATTTGCATAGAGCTTTAAAGTTTACAGAGCTTTTCTTATATATCTAAACACAAAAATCCCATGTACTCCCTTGTGAATAAAGAAAGGGATCTGTGTGTAAATAGATGTATGTTTTTTTAATGACTTAGAAGACAACATTTCAGAATATTTCAAATATAAGTTTTTATTTTTTCACATATCTGCTATATAATCTTGGCCAATTTAATCTCTCTGAGCTTAAATTTTCCCATCTTTAAAATTATGTGTTTCATAACTTTCGGGAGAGGAGAAGCAAATATTCTTATAATGAATATAAACTTCAAAATATAACATTGACCACCTGGACCCATATGTTGGCCAGTGTGTAGAACCTGTAGCAAACAAATGCTAAACATATGCTAGGGGCTATCATGACCCTGATTTGACAGATAAGGATATTGCACTTTTTAAAGAGAAGTTTACATCTAAAGACAAAGAAATGAGATAGTTGTCAAATATATCTGTGGTCCTTAGTACCCAGGATGCAGACTGTACTGGTCCATGGGCTGGAGAGAACGGATGACACAGCAGGAAGCAGAGGTGGGTGAGTGAGCAGAACTTCATCTCTATTGACAGCCACCCCTCACTGCTCGCATCACTGTCTGAGCCCTGCCTCCTACAATACCACGGGTGGCATTAGACTCTCATAGAAGTGGGAACCCCACTGTAAACTTCACATGTGAAGGATCTAGGTTGAGTGATCCTTCTGGGAATCTGATGCCTGATGATCTGGACCTGAGACAGTGATGCCAGCTCTGAGGAGTGGCTGTAAATACAGATTATCATTAGCAGAGAGGCAGGGAGGTTTCACTTCACAGAGAACAGAACACATAGATTGCTTGCAGACTTATATCACCCCTCAGACTCTACTCTATGGAAAAATTATCTTCCATGAAACAGGACCCTGGTACTAAAAAGGTTGGGAACCACTGAAATATGTAACTAGGGTTTGCAGGTTGGGAATACTTGAGCTCATTATACAAAGGCAATGTCTGTTCCTCACTTGTAGCAAGAAAAAGAAAAGTACCTCTCATATCTCTTAAGAGAGAAAGGCAATATTGCAAGGCTGGAGCTAGCAGAAGCAGCATCTCCAATCTGAAGCCCCAGGTTACTTAAAACGATGTGAGTGCACAGAATTGAGACTAGAACAAATAATGTCGATTTGAAAAGGTTCAAACATGTCACCAAAAAGGAAGCCTGAGACAGATGTTGGAAAAGATGGAATAGGAGATGAGGCCAAAAGTATAAAAATCCAGAAAAAAGGAAACAGGAAAGCAAATAGTCCTTGCAGGACAGAAGGTGAGAGGATGAGGCTGAGGAAATTTCAAAGATAGGCACTGTTGCCCCATACTAGCTTTTTTGGCAAGGGGGTTAGGGGAAAAGAAGACAGAAATGGCAAAAATTGTCCTTATATTCTGGACCCTCAAATCACTACCCACTATGGGGTGTGATATAGGTATAAGAAAAATAGATCTAGGGGAGGTTATTTCTGATACTGTAGCTAGGCCCAGACAGAGAGAAAATTAATTCTCTTTTTGTTTTTGAATCTCATATAACCGCCGTTATGAGGGGTAGGGGTCAAGGTGTTCTTCAAACAGAAATCTGGCAAATAATGGTGCACTTGTCCCAACAGTGACAGTAACGACCCCAGATTCAATGCTTGAAGGCTTCCTAAGGATTGGGGTAAAGGACAGTAACAACAGTAATGATAACCCAACCCCACCACGTCTGCAAATAGACAGTGTGGGCAGAATCAAAGCTGTCTTCAGACAGTCGCCCTTTTCCTTTTCCTGGATCCTTACCTTGAATCCAGACCCTCAACCAAGAAAAGTTGCATTCTATGAAACTGCCCAGAACATTTCTAGATTTATTTTTGGGGAATTGTCACCTCTCCAGCTTGAGAGAAAGAGAGCAGGCATCTACTCAAAATAGAAAAAGAAAAGTAGCTCTCACAGCTCCTATTTCAGATTGTATATGAAACCAGCACATTGTACCCCTTGATTGCACTAATGTACACAGCTATGATTTAACAATAATAAATAAATAAAATAAGAACTAAGAAAAAATGAAAGGGCTAAAAAAGGGGTTGGGGGGAGTTGAAGCCTGGAAGGTCATAGAACTGTCCTTTCATCAAGTCTTCCTGGTTGTATCAAGTGCCTTTCCATTCTGAGCCGGCAGTTGTCAGACGTATTTTCCTGTAGAACATACCACTAGAGATGTTTGGACCATCTGTACCAGATACGAGTGCCCCTTCCAGAAAAACGAAGTGAAAAGGGACATGCTCATCTCAAAGAGGCAGAGAAACCGAGGACACTAAGTTGATGGGTCTTTGTGTGTATTTTAGGGGCAGTAATTCATAGAAGAGAAAAGGAATTCAGGAAAATTGTTTAAAGTAAAAAGAAAAAAAAAAAAGAAATGGCATAGCAATGGTGTAATAACGTACACACAAAAGAGCATAGAAAAATTTAAAAGGCGATAGAGTAATGTAAAAAAAAAAAATGTCTGTGTCCGGCTATAAGGACTAGGCGTGGTGAACCCCAAAGGTGGGGAACTGAGGCTCTCATGCTCTATGGCCAACCACAGCTGGGCCGACATTCTGCACTGGCTGTAGTGATGATGTAGGACCTTGGAAAAATCACAAAACATCTGAAGCTCAGTTTCCTCATCTGTACTCCGATGATAATGATATGCCCTTTACCCAACTACAAAGTGCTTAGTACATGATCCAGGATATCACAGAATAAAATACATGATAGCTACTGTGTTAATTTAGGGGTTTTCTACCAAGGCTTTTTACAGGGCTCCAACCATTATCTTCATTCCTACCCACTAAATATGTTTGGATGCATTTTCTTACTCTATTCACACTGATATATGCAAAGTTTTAATTTCGTTTGTTATCGCCTTAGAAATATTGTCACTGCTTCACACCTTATATTATAGACCGATCCCAAGTTCCCCTTCCATAAACACAAACTCCTCAGTGATAACTCCCTGCTCTAATTTTTATATATTGACTCCATCACTTTTGTGCTCCTCAACCAGTGTTGACTTGTTTAGCAAGTTAATTTCTTGTCTGCCAGTGTAATTTCAACAATAACATATTAATATATTTGAGGGAAAAATCTATATTGTTTACATCTTTGTGTTTCCACATCACAACTTGATAACAATAGTGACCCTAGTAGACTTTCAATAAACAAAGTTTGAATGAATGATACTACTGAAATGACCATAGAAGCAAAAGAGTGTCTGTTACGCATATAACATTCATTGAGAATCCTGACGCACTTATGCAAAAGTGGCTTTGACCTCAATCCATGACATAGTTCTGAGATTCAGGTGTAGGAATAGGATTGTTGAAAAACATATTTTATAAGCGCGCACACACACACACACACACACACACACACACACACTTCACTTACCTGTATGTGTGTATGAGGGCTGTCTGGAAAGTATCCAGCCATTTGATATGAAAAATAGTATTAACAGTGGATGGATACTTTCTGGACAGTATATTTATGTAATCCAGTCAAATGAGTCTTGGAAGAAAAACATGTACCAGATAGAAGAAACAGAATTCCATTTAGCAAAAGCTGGGGGTGCGGGGGGGTGAATGCAGCAGGGCTTACAGTGACGGAAGAGATGAAAATCTAACTTGAAGTGGCACAGACACATCCCAGAGAACCATGGCAGTAGCATGACAGGTCAAAGAAGAAGACGGGGACGGAAGGGGTGCATCAACCAGACGAGCAGGAAGGGCTTAGCCACTCGTGCACACAATAGGCCCTATTTCATAAAAGTGTTGGCAGCCAGGAGCATACTCAGAAAATCTTTAAACTTATTTCATATCTAGACTTCCCTAAATCAGAACAGGGTGATTGATAAGATGTTAAATGCTTAATAGCGGCCTAGGTTTTTTGGTAGATTAAAAAGTCTTGAGCAAAAAATCACATGTATACATGGCTCTCCTTTCGAAGAGTGGGTAGTGGAGTTTCTTCCTTTTCTATATGCAGACTGTTATTGTCACTATGCATGGGGAATGTCACCAATAGAAAAAAGTGTAGCAAATTCATCTACCATTTGTTTTCATGATCATTCGACTGTTTTCAGGCTTTTGGTAAAGAGTGTGTCTTTAGTAGAGTGATTTTTCAAAAAGCTCTCCCTTTACACATATTTTTCATTGTGTTATCCAAACACTTGTCTCCATTTATATGGAAAACTTTCTTTACTTCTTCTACATTGAATATTTACTAGTTTCTGGGCATTGCAGATTTTAATTCCAATCCTACCTTGAAAAGAAGTACATACTGCACCATTGCATATTTGCTTAACCCTTGCTTCTGTGACTGGTTTCCTAAGGTATGAATACATAAATTGAAAGTACTTACACAAGGAATTGAAATTGCCTGTCCTTGAAGAGCTTACCATCAAACACTTAAAACATTCATTTCTCTCTCTCTCTCTGTCTATATATATATATATATATATATATATATATATATATATATACACACACACACGCGCACACACACACACACAATATAACCTCGATCGCTGACCACCTCTCTACATTGACCACCTTCTTATGTTGACCTAGTTTTCATAGACTAGACATGCACCACATGTACGTACAGGGTGGTAGGCCTAGTTCCTTATGTTGACCACATCCATACGCTGACCAGTTTGTTAGTCCCTTGAATTATCAACTTACAGAGTTTCTATTGGGTGTGTGTGTATATGTATGTGTGTACCCATATGTAAAGGAACAGCTACAAGACCCCAAACAGATAACAATATAATTGAATGTCTATATTATGCATAAAAGCTAGGAAATTTTTGCAGGAATTAGAGAAAAGGTAATTTTTTTTTTTTTTTTTTTTTTGGTTCTTTGACAGTATTAAGTCATCAAAGAAAGATGACTACTCTGTTCCCTTTATCAAGAAACCTTCCAAAATGTGACCTTTTCTCCCATTTACAACCAAGCAACAAGTTTCCTTCCCAAGCTCACATCTGAGTACCTGACTTTAGAAAGAATTCCTCAGCTCATGACATTCTGACTTGGCCTTTTTCTTTCTCTACTCTCCCAGTGTGTTCTGTATCAAATCGCTCCTTTTCCATCAACATGTCCCTCACTGACATTAGTACTACAAAAAGATAATTTTCTTCCTCTCTTTTATATTTTTAAGGCCAGACAGAAGAGAATATTTGCTTTTCTGTTCATTCACATGCTGTAACAATTTTTACAACTTCTGGCACTGTGTAGTATAAGAACACTTATATTACACAAACTGAGCTCACTAAGTTATTAATCATAATTACTATTACTAATGATGATAGGTAAATAACACAATTATTATTATAATGAGACTTTTGCTTAAGCACAAACTAAATTCTAATCTCTATTTTAGGTACTTTATGAATATTATCTTTCTTAACCTACAACCCTTAGAAGGTAAGATACAGAACAAGTATAATTTGCTCAAAGTTACATAACTAATGAGAGACAGTCATATAACTTATTGAGGGCCACTACCCATAAAGTACATTCCACAAATGCTCCCCAATGCCGCCTACTACTTAGTGTTACAGAGCAGTCCCTCCGTTCTTCACTTTGTTCTGAACCCTGTAACTATAGTATAACTCCACATGGGATCAAGCATTTCAATAAATTTGTATAATTGTCAAAAGTTAAGGATTCTGCTAAAGACCACAAAAATGTGGAACTCATAATTTAATATATCAAGGATCCATTGGTACAAGCAAGGACCGTTTTAAGGCCCCTTCGAGGCACTAGAACCACGTCTTTCTACTGATGGAGTGGGTCCTATTATGAGAACGAGACTATTTGATTCGCATTTAGAGAAGACTTATCTAGGATGGTCTATATTTACGTGAAGAAGTACCTAAAAATAAAAGAAAGCATGAAGAAAGACATGAGCTTTGGAGTGTGCCATAGTGAACAAACCCTTTGGCCTCATTTGCAGAATGGCAATAATGATGTTACCCGATGGGTTTGTTTTGTGAGAAGCATAAATAAACAACCTATCGAGCATATGATATGCCTGGCACATAAAATATGTTTGTTGACTATAAGAGATCATTAATTATAACTTTAAATATTTTGCTTTGATGTGTGTTAGCAATATATCCCGCAGTATATTACATAAGGAATTTTCTGAGTTCAGTGCCGAGATCCAGCCACAAATTCCAATGGTTAAAGCTGCAATAGAGGCTATGAATTTGAGTCTGTAATTTTGACCAATTGACATCCCTCTTCCTTTCTGATTGTCCTAGAATGGATTTTTGGGAATGGGGTTTTAAAATGCAGGAGGCATGGATCTTGTCTGTTTTCTCAGCAAGCCATAAAATAGATGTCATTCATTCATGGTGAGGAGAATCTAGAATCCAAAGGACAAAGCCCTTTGTGCACTGGGAAAGGCTGACTTTGCAAAACAGAAATACCTGGGTCAAGGGGTACCAGCCATGCAGAGTTAGCAAAGCAGAATTGGCCTCATCGCTGGCAGCTTGGCTCAGCTACATTAATAGGAACAATGCTTTTTACATCTTTTTCAGTATGTTCTTGAACAAAATAAAGGTCATACACGATGGCACAGCCCCACAAAGGTCAGATTCTGGCAGAGAAGTCTTAATTCTATTTAACTAGTAGGTCAGAATTCCAAAGGGCAGGCTGGAAAACAGCAGCATGTCCCATCCAAATGCAGGAATTGCAGTAAATACATATGAGCAGAGGGAGTCCTTCTAAAACATGGTACTGCCCAAAGGAATGACTACAGTGCTTGTACTTGGTAGTGCCAAATACATGAATATGCATCCTTTCATTGACCGTGAACCAAATGAGATGTTAGCTTAAAAGCAATATTAACACCACTTGCTGTCATGTGAATTGTGTTTCTGCACCCACATATGGATGGGTGCACATAATTCTTGCTACTTATATTCAGTATCATTTTGAAAGTTCTGAGCATAAGGGAGGTGACATCTGGAAGGGGAGTTTAGGCTACTTCAAGAAAGTGGTGAAATCATGATACATGAAATGAGCCAATATACAGAAAAATAGTTTCAGAAACACAGCTTCTCTGTCCAGTTTTACTTAGCTCTCAGATTATGTTTGGGGTTTTGGCCCACCTGTGTAAAGATATAAATACACGGAATTAGGGCAGTCTTTCTAATTCTTAAACCAGATGAAAAGAGAGAATATATATAAACCATCTAAAGAACTCTAATTTTGTCTCAAGATTTTTATCAAGTGTTTCATACACAATCATTCATTCACTCATCACAGGAGCCTTTATGACTGACCCATTTTACAGATTAGATAACTGAGGCTTCAGGACATTAGGCATCTGATCCCACATCTGTCCAACTCTCAAGCCTGTACTCAACTACCACATTCTCCTGCTATCATAATCTTCAACTCAGCCTTTTAATACTGATCTATCTGTCCTCCAAATTCAACTCAGTGTGACAATCACTATAAGCCATGTTCTTATTATAAATAAATATTTATACAATTTCCAAGTTCAAATCAGATTTTAACCAACAACCATTGGTTGGAAACTGAAAACCTGGTCCTAACCTGTGTGTACTCATAGAAAAGGCTAGGGAGGCCAAGTTTTTCTTATCTTTTCTGGATACCTAGTGCCAATGGATTTGGGTCATTATACATTTTTTTATATTTCGTGAATCTAAAAGTATTCCGCTTATATATCGGTCAATCACTTATACATGTACACATGCATGTATTTATATACTCAGATAAACACATACACAAACCCACAATTAACTTAAGAATATACCACAGATATTACTGAGAAGAAGTATAGTCAGAAAACTCGGAAAAATACTGAAACAATAAAACAAATGTTAATGACCAATCGTGAAGACAAGACTGGTTCTGCTTACTCAATTTAGTTTGAAATCACATTGGAAGGGAATCAGTTTATAGTACCTTGAACTCTATAAGAAGTCATCACTAGCAAAACACCTTACATTTCCACAGCAATGTATAATTACAACTCATTTTATTCCAAAACAAATATGATCTTATAATAATCCTCACAGCAACACAATGAGTTAAGAATGCTTATTTCCCAATTATATAGGAGGAATCAAGGTTCTGAGAGCTGGAGTGACTTAACCATTAAGCATCATTGTCAGTGCTTGACTGACACCTTCTGATTCTCATTCCAGACTTTTTTTCTGGTTATAACCCGAGCCTCCATCATTCCCCATCTTAGCTCCAACTGGTAAGTGGTCCCAAATGATGATGCAGATAATTGAGTGAGTTGATTTAGTCTATTGCAAATCCCCTGCCCTATTCTTCATACATCAGTTAATTCATCTTTTTTCTCTCTAATATACTGGGAGACTCTGAGAAGCTATTTTGAGGTAATGGAGAATAAGAGCAAGGACACACAAAAGCATCTGAAATTGGAGAGTGTACCTTCTTCATCCCCACGAGTCTGCATTTTCTACTGCAGAATGATGCTTTCAGACTCTTCACGTTAGCCCCAATACCAGCATCAGCTCAGCTCATCAGGCTAACACACAGCTCCTGGCTGTTGTAATGACTCAGCAATCAAAACTTCAAGTGCAATCCACCTGGTCCTCTCCCACCTCCAGGGTCAGAGCTTGGAAAGCTCCTCTCTGTTCTTGAACTTACTAGACAGGGATGTTCCTGGCTTCCTTTAAAAGTTCTCAATAGCTGACTTTCCAACTGTCAACCCTGTTTGTTATGGAAGGAAAGAGCTATTCATGTGTTAAGTACCCCGGGTCTTAAAAACATAGAAACATACTGGAGAATGTTGGGCCTCACAGGCTGACTTAAGCAGAAACCCAGAGAAAGGCCTGCCAACTGACTGGAGCTACATAGAGGAGGAATTGCAATGTCCTTTATTCTCCCCCAATAAACTCAAAGCAACCCTTTCCCAATTTAGTATTAAAAATAGAACCCTGCAGATATTTCTTCTGGGGGAACGTTAGCCTTTTCTCTGGCAACTCTGACATATTACTCCTACTGAAGTGAAAAGATCTGTACCCTCCTGTAACACCTTTCTTTCCTGAATTCACAAAGCAAGAAAACCAACTCTGTTCAATTTCAACACTCTCTACCACAAAATAAAGATCAAAATGACAAAACAAAGCCATGGATCTAGGGCCAGTTCTGATCCAGAATTGTTTACCCTTGCTCTGGCCCCATGCTGATAATAAAGATGCAGTGTTACAGTTGTGCAAGCACCATCAGGAACTCTGGAGATAAAGAGGAGCTGCTTTGCACATTGCCTTAGCTGTAACCAGAAAATACTGAGGTGGCTTGTACCCCATTTGTATTATTAGCCTAAAATAAGAAATAATGAAAGTGTTGTATTGGTAGAAGTTTCACTATGACAACTATTAAATCTCTAATACATAAAAGCCAAGTTGTTATCCTTTTTATTTTTTTGAGATGAATGTTAAGAATGATCTATGCAATTAACTTTTACTAACACCACAAGTCTAAATAGAACAATATTTGGTGAGAATGTGAATGGGGAAGGAAGAGGCAACATTAAACAGCCTCAATGAAAAGAGGTACTAATTTGCCAGCTTGCAAAACAGAATTTTCAAATGTCTTCCCTTTTTTCAGAACAGTCCTAATACAAAATCGATGGCCTAAAATGCTGTTCTCTGTACCTGGGACTAGTTATCAAAAGCTGCAAGGTAACAAAGAGCTGAGCATCCCAAGGAGTGACGATTGGCTGGCCAGAGTGGGGGGAACCTCCAGTGCCCTGAAATGACCCTTTGGATCTGGGAGCATCAGCATTCTTCTCTCCTTAGAATGGTGCACTTTGTGTTTCTCATTTATATATTATCCTCACCTTCAGGGTTCATAAATCCCAGGTTATTTTCTCCACAAAGAAAATGAAATTTTATTTAGGATTCCTTCTGTGTTTAGAACATTTTTAAATGAAACCAACCAACCAAAAACCCAAAACCTCCTTTCTAGTTAAGAAACATGTAACTGACCAGATATATTTGACAAGAAAGACATATCATAAATTATATGTACAAGAGTTTTAGTATTTTTTATCATGAGCATTGTTGGAAGTATTAATTACAGGGTCAGAAAGGGGTGGGGGTCGGGCAGCTTCTAAGAGTCCTTTCTCCTTGACTGTTTCTGTGATATCATTATACAAAAAATATTAAGTAGACGAAAGGATAGCCTATGGTAATAGCAGGGAATAATCTCTTTGAGGGTTTTTTGTTTGTTTGGGGGTAACTTTTTTAAAAAAATGATATCCATGTTTTGAGTATGATGTTTGATATCTCCAAACTTGGATGTTCTCATAAATCTTCGACTAATCTATCTAGTCTCTGAATAAATCTGTTACAATTTGAACCTTCTTGCTATACTTGGAGGGAATCATCTAGGAATGCTCCTCGCTACCTGGTTAATGCACCTGTCATCTCTTCCACTAATACCTCCACAGTAACAGTTCAAGTTGGCTAACATTCCATGAAACACCACCAGTTCCTTTTATGTCAAACCACCCATATGTGTTGAATGAAGAAGAACAAGGTTCTATTGCTTTCACCTGGGGGCCAGGCATTTCTGAAATCTATTTACAAGTGATGCTAACACCTGGGGAGAAGCTAATTGATGCCAAGGCAGAGCTAAAAATACTCACAGATACAAGAACACAGATGCCATCACAATGAAATGGTATTTTGTTCTGATTAAACAATCTCAAGATCAAAACAGGTAAAATACTGCCTACATTTCACTTTGAAGGAAAAAGGGGGGGGGGGGGATAAAGGCATAGCCAACCACCAGAAAACACTAAAGAGACCGACTTAGGCAAGACATTTGACTAAAGTCACCTGAATTTCTAATGTCACTTGCTTTTACAGCCAGGAACAGACAATTAAGAGCAATTTGCAACCACACTCCCTTCTCTAGAGACCACCTAGGGTAAAAGAATGTTCCAAAATGAGCGACACTAGTCTGAATCAGGGGACACTGCATTCAGAAAGGTTAATGAGATGCAATAGCAAGAGAATCAGTGCAAAAAAAAGAGAGGTTCAAAATACCAAACAATTTCCACTTTGTTCTCATTTGCTCCAATTAAGAGCTGTTAAGGCAGCTTTTCTGTATTCCACACATTCGCTACTCTCCAGAGCAGATATAACTATTCAACAGAAAAAAAAAAAGGTAAGAGCAATGGGGAGGGGGGACGTCTACTATTAAGTTATCCTGAAAGTCCAGATGACACCCCCATCCCCACCCCCAGTCTCAGAGCAGACGCTCGCTGCCTAAAACTCACAGCCTCTACCAGTAGCTTTTCTGATTAATTTTTCCCTCAAATTTAGTATTTCAAGGAGGGAGAAACCTGGAATTATTTTTTTTCCAGATTTCATGTATTCAGAATGCACTGTGAAAATGTTAGATAAATAAGAGAAGTATAAACATGGTGAGAAGGATGGGGGGATGGTTATACAAATGGAAATAATCTCCTTGGCATAAAAATAGCCCCCAAATGCCACACACTGAGCTCTTCTGAGTATTTCAATCTCTAGAAATACGCACACAAACTGCATATAGATTTTATGGATTTCCGAAAACAAATGGAAAAGCACAAACGTTGCAAGACAACAAGCACCAAGGTCTGAGCAGTCCCGTGACTTACCTTCTCCGAGGATCCTCAAAGTTCACGAAGGGGAATTTAAAATCCTCTAGCTTGATGTGCACTACTCTATTTTCTTGTCTTCTTTTTAATTTTTTTTTTAAAGTCACATAAGAGGAAAATAATCAGTTTTCAAAGGTTCCGTTTATCTGATCTTCCAGCACCAGCGAAAACGTGTCCAAGAGACTCCGCCAAAAAGTAAGCCAAGAACTCATCAAAGGCAAAGGAGACGCGGGAGGTGGGGGGGGAGGCGGTGGCGAAAGGCAGGGGGTCTCCGCACTGTGAGCCCAAGTGCCCAGGGAGTATTGTCACGCTGTCGAAACCGCCTACTGTATGATATACCTGCTTTGGTTATCACACAAATACGTGCACCCACACGGACACTCACACGTATTCCTTCACGCGAAAGCAGGCGCCCCCACTCACACACACACACACAAACACGCGCACTCACTCAAACCAGTGTAATGAAAACTGTCAGGAGTAACCTCCAGGAGCTGCTGCGTGCTGCAGATGGTACGGCTCACTGTTACCTTCCCAGATCTGGGAAGGATCAAATGAACATCCAAAATCAGGGGGGCCCCCAGGACTAGGTAGATTCCGGATCCCTCCACCCCAGGAAGATGCATCAAGCCAGGAGCAGGTCAATCAGCAGAGGTGTCTGCTTGAAGGGTGCCCCGGATTATGGCAAGGTTATTAATCTCGATGCGCTGCATCCGCCACCCCCAACACTCAGCAGCCTGCATTGAGATGATTGCCAGAGCCCTGTCTGTCCCTGTTCTACTGCATTTGCTCAGCCCTCTGATGCTGCAAGTGAGACACGGTGGAGGCAAGAATACTAATAAGGTGGTTAGCTACAGTTTCTTGAAGGCAGCCGGCATGCAGTACAGTAAATGTGTACTTCACCGTGCTCTGTGGGTGAGTCTGCGTGTCTGCAGGGAGGGCAGTGAATCCATCTCCGGCCAGAAGGCGAGATGGTTTGTATCCTGCCTGGGAGAGCTATATCCTCATCGGAATCATCACTGTCCTGCAAAAGCGTTGTCTGTGACAGTATTTTGCTTGGGATAAAGAAGGGAGTTTAATGGTTTAGGAGCCTAGAGCTGGCATTTAAAAGATAAAAAAAAAAAAAAAAAAAAAAAGTCTAGGGAGACAAATTAGCTTTATAAATAGGCTCCAAGGAGACCAAGGCAAATTTTTAACATGCTGCTGCCCTGGCTGTTAAATGGAAATACAAAGCAATTTCAAAAACCAGCTCCAGCCTATAAATCTTGGCGCTGGCAACAAGTATCTGAATTTGACTGATGGGAGTATGGATAAATGGATTCCTGGTAGTATAAAAAGTTTGCCCATGCATTCTTCTTGGTAGGCATGGATTCAGTGTGTACAGAGATCTAGGTACGGTTCATTTATTTTTAATATGGATTTAGACTGGACCCTTGCACATTTTATTTTCATGTGCAGTTCTTAGCACATATTTACCAAATTGTAGAGAATAATTGAGTGATACAGAGTCACTAGGGAGATTGGTTGACAGTTGTCAAAGCATTACTACTCATAACATTCTTACATTGAAAGACTTCAGAGTTTTCAGGAAAGGAAGAAGTACCCTATCTCTTTTTTAGGACTAAGCAATAAAATTAAACATATGCATAGTATGCTAAATAGTTTTGCAGCCTCTGAAGTGCTAAATTTTCCAGTTCTGTGATTGGGTTTCCTATTAAATACCTCTTCTTTAGTCAAAGATACTCACTGAGTTCCTTAAATGGAATTAAATTGGTATTATCTAAAAGAGTATTAGACAGTTGAAGAAGGCAGATAAAAGTGAATTATGGAGCATTGTAATACCAGCTATTGCCAGCAGATGTCACAAAAGAAAATACAGGTAAAAGAACTCTACCAAAAATAGCAAACATTTATTCTTCGTTAGTAAAGACAGATTTTAATAAAACTGATGATATGAATATAAAATACTGAATTTTTATAAAATGTAAAGATATAAATAGGAGCTTAAAAGAACAGTTTTCCCTTTGTATTTTTGTCTAATGTCTCTCTCAAATCAACATTTTTCAGACTCTGGCAGATTGGTATTAATATTGGAAAAAATACTACACCATTGATTAAGATTAGATTTTCATCCAATATTATTTCTAGTAGCAATGATTTGTATTCTATAAAATATATGTTACCTTATTTTTAATATAGCAACTGCTAGGTTAAACTACAACACAGGTAACGGGAAGAGGTAAATTGGGTAAATAAAAATACAGTAGTATGTAAAATTTTGGTGTAAAGCTTCCATTTTAAAGCAATAATTTTATTTTATAAAAATCTTATCTACAACATAAATCTAAAGGAAATATTAATATTTATATTTGAGAGTTAAACATTAACAAACAGTGGCACGTAGAAAAAAAGGTACAAAGAATTTTGATTGATCTTTATCAATTCCACCTTGTTAATATATGAATGGCTTAAAAAAATTAGCATATCATCTTAGCCTTTACTTATCTAACAGTAACTTTATTTATCTAACAGTAACTACTAGATACTTATCAACTCCCAGATAAAATTGAGTATCAGTAAAATATAGTGCTAAAAACTTTGGCTTTGGAATTCAGACAGACCTGGTTTCAAATTTCAGTTTGTTCTTAGTCTCTACAAATCATAAATTTTTGTCTTTTGTTTTGTGAGAGGTACTTTGTTTCTCTCTCTTTTTTTGTTTTTTCCTTTCGCTTGAAAGCAGGACATTAATATATACCTAACAGGTTAGGACCTGAAATTAATTAATATTTATTATGTGCTTAAAATACTTTCTGACATAATAAGTGATCTGTTTGTTAGTTCTATATATGTCTTATAAATAAAGGTGATGCTTCTTACTATGTTAGCTCTGCTTTTGTGGAACACCAGGTAGAACACTTGTTTTAATTATTAAATTGATTATTTAATTAACCCTTTTGGTGTTGAAGATGTGTTTTAAAATTTATTTACAAGTAGTTGCTTTGATCTTGTTTCTATAAGCATATATCTGTATAACATTTGACCACTCTTTTTGTTGGACAGGATCTTGCTCTGTTGCCTGGGATGGAGTACAGTGGCATTATCATAGCTCACTGCAACCTCAACCTCCTGGGCATGAGTGATCCTTCCAAATTGGCTTCCTGGGTAGCTTGGACTCCATGTATGTGCCACCAATCCCAGCAAATGTCCTTTAATGTTTTGTAGCAATGGGGTCTTGCTATATTGCTCAGGTTGGTCTCAAACTCAAATGATCCTCCCATCTCAGCCTCCCAAAGTGCTAGGATTACAGGTGTGAGACACTGCCCCCAGCCTTGACTATTCTTTAAAAGTTTATTTATACCCATATCAGTTAGTGCTCTGTATTTATGATTCCACATTCACAAAATATTTTCAAAAAGTAAACAATAACAATAATATAAAATAATACAAGTAAAACTAATAGCATAATAATAACATACATAGCCAGGCACGGTGGTTCACTCCTGTAATCCCAGCACTGTGGGAGGCTGAGGAGGGAGAATTGCTTGAGCTCAGGAGTTCAAGACTTGCCTGAGCGAGAGTGAAACCCCAACTCCTAAAAAAAATGGAAAACCCAGCTGGGCACTGTAGCGAGCACCTGTAATGCCAGCAACTTCTGGAGGCTGAGATAGCAGGATGCCCACAGCTAGAGTCTGGGGTTGCAGTGAGCTATGAAGCCATTGCACTCTGCTCAGGACATAGGGTGGAACTCTGTCTTAACAAAAACAAACAAACAAAAAAGCAAAAAAATAAAAAAGAAAAGCAAGGAAATTAGAAAAAATATTTTTTAAAAATAATAATAATTTACATAGCATTGACAATGTATTGATATTAGTAATCTCAATGTGATTTAAAGGATACAGGAGGATATGCCTAGCTTATATGCAAATATTCTACCACTTAATGTAAGGTACTTGAACAATCACAGATTTTGTTATACAGGAGGGCTCTAGAACCGATTCTTCACAGATTCTGAGGAACAACTGTACCTACATTCTCATGTTTTTATATATATGTGTGTGTTTGTGTTCCAAGACTCACAATAAAAGGGAAATCATTTTCTTGATTGTCTGAGATTTGACACAACACAGTACTTAGAAACTCTTATGGCAACTAATGCTTGCCCATTAAGACTTGCTTTGAAGCCAGTAGTATCACCAAGCACTAAAACATCAGTGCTTACAAAGGTGCTATGCACTGATATTTATGGCCCCCTCCCCAAACTCACATACTGAAACCCTAACTCCAAAATTATGATGTTTGGAGGTGGGGTGATGTGATTCAGGACAAAATATGCCATATTGGTATTTGAGAAAACAGAAGCAGGAGGTTCATTCCTCCTGAAATAGGCCATAGATTCTAGCTACACTTCCCCTGAACTAGGTCATAAACCTTTCATTACAAAAGTGACCTCCTGATACCCTGAGGAAAGGAACATTGGTGTCATTGAAAACACAGGGATGTCCAAAAAAAAAACCTGAACAAACAAATATTGTAAACAAATATACATAAAAATACCTTAGATGGTTTAAGAGATGTGAAGAATATAAAAGATGCCATGTGGTAGTAACGAGATATCAGCTTTTTAGATAGGGTGATCAACTATCACTTACAGTGGGTGGCCTGTGAACTCATATCTGAGTGATGAAGAACTAGCCATGGAAAGACCTGGGAGAAGTGCATTCCAGGCAGAGGGAGGTACAAGTACAAAGGACCTAAATCAGGAGAAGAGCTCATCCCACCAACAAAGAGGACTTAGCTCCTTTGCCTTCTACTCATTGCTATTTCTATTATATGATATGGAAAGAGAAATCTAAAAGATCACCAACATGCTTTGGGGCATGGTAAAAAATAGAGATTGGTTTCAATAACTTTTATCAACTTAATATAATATGATAGTAGCTAAGTGAAGAAGAGTTTTAAATTTTTCTTTCTTTTTTTTTTTAATTTGAGACATGGTCTTACTGTCTCCCCAGCCAGAGTGCAGTGGCATCATCATAGCTCACTGCAACCTCAAACTCCTGGACTAAGGCCAATCTTCCTATCTCAGACGGTGGTGGATGTGGGGGGCCCCCACTCTTACTCAGGCTGGTCTCCTCCCTCCTTGGACTCCCAGAATGCAAGGAGTACAGGCTTGAGCCCAGGTGCTTCCTTGTTATAATCAGTCAGACTAAACTAGTTGCTGTTGTGGTAACAAAAAACAAACAAAAAATCCAGCTAAACAAGCAAACCAATTTCTTGTTCACCCAGACTCATCACACTCTACTCATCACACTCTACCCTCTATTGGAGTTGGAGTTGGAGTTATCTGTTCAAGGTCTTAGAATGACAAAAACTTGAACTTGACAGCTTCTTTCATAATCACTTTCTTTTTTTTTTTTTTTTTTGAAACAGAGTCTCACTCTATCGCCCTCAGTATAGAGTGCTGTGGCACAACAACCTCCAGCTCCTGGGCTTAGGTAATTCTCTTTCCTCAGCCTCCCAAGTAGCTGGGACTACAGGCGCCCACCACAACACTTGGCTATTTTTGTTATTGTTGTTGTTGTAGTTCGGCCAGGGCTGGTTTTGAACCTGTCACCCTCGGTATATGGGGCCAGCACCCTACTCACTGAGCCACAGGTGCCGCCCATAATCACTTTCTTGTGGCAAATAGCAGACTACATTCGAAAGTTTTAAGAAGCAATTCATATTACTTTCACTCATACTCTGTTCACAAAACAAATGATTTTGTCACGTGTAACTTTGAAAGGGTAGAGAAACACATTCTATAATATGATGTTTATGGAAAGCAGAGTGCCAGAAATATGGTTGCAATGCTAACGAAGACCACACGCTCCACCAAAAAATCTTATATAGATTTTTGCCCCTAATAAAACTAGATATTTGTCCTTATTTCATCAAATTGAGTTTGAAAGCATCTTTCATGAGTAGTACATTAGATATTAAACACACATATATATTTTGAATTGTCTTTATTGTCTTCAAATTCGTTGCTAAAGTCGTCCATTGGTTTTCATTCTATATGAAACAAACAAAAAAAAAAAAAAAAAAAAGAGGGAGCTAAGGGTTCTGAGTTACTCTAAGAAAATTTCCAGCAGCTTTGAGAACAAAGTTCTATATTTAAAAAGCTATTGTTAACTTTGAGAGGCAACCTTTACAAGAAGGCAGTATTAAAGTGTTTTGGTATTCTGTCATAAATTGAACTGTTTCCATGAGAATACCCATCCAGGAGAAAAGATGCGCTGGATCTGGGGAATAATTAAGCATTGAAGTAGACAAAAAAGAAATGTCATTTTTTTCCCTAGTACTGTCTGTAACTGCTAGAGTCCAGAGCGCCTTTCCATTTATTTATCCCCCAAGATACACACACACACACACACTTAAATCCAGGAAACTAGCTATGATCCTAAAAGATTTTATGGGCTTAGAGAGATTTTTTTTTGCATGTGTGGCTGTCCTTTTAGCTTTCTAGTCTTTTGGATTCCTTCCATTCTTTAGATTCTTCCTGAGATGATGATTTTCACTCCCCAATCCTCTACCTTCCTCAGGACACGCTAGGCCTCAGGTGGTTTAATCAGTGTTTTCAAGGTTGTAGGATGTAATGAATGCATTTTCTTGTCATTCTTTTCCAAGAGACTTCCTTGCAACTCATCTTCATCACAAGAAAGGGGCCAAATAAACAAAATTTTATTTTATTCAATCTAGGTGTTTGGTCAAAGGAGTACAAATAGATAGCACACATCCTCTAAGAACTAACCCTTCCAGCTACACTTACCAAGGTTTGAGGTGGACTCCTCACAGGGTTTTGGCACCAGAGGCTAATAGCAGGGAGTCAAATTTTCTTGGACATTCATTTAAACTGACTTCTAACTAAAAAAGCAGCGTAAGTTGAAGATGTGTCAGATGGGGGAACAGGGTAAGTTTTTGGTCTTCCCATATTATGAGTATTTCAGTATATTTCCATTAAAAATATGTATTCCAATTTAATTATATAATACTTCTGGCTCTTTCCTTAGTCCAAATAGCCTTGTCATATTGATCAAAAAGAAATTCAGGGGCTAACTTTAGGATTTAGGAATAAATGCAAGGAAATATTTGCTTCTAACTCAACAAAACTGAATTATATCTTTGTACACACATAGTCAAATTCTTGCACCGACCTATATAAATGTAGGCTTATTTTCCTTATATGTAACCATGGCAACCAAAAGGACTGGTCCTTAGTACTTTGGTGATGCTTATTCAGTTACCTTCTTTCAAAAGCAGTTTCCAGAAGTATATTTGTCCACCCCTTTCGGCTTCAAATCTAATGCTTGTGAAAAGACTGTGATAGCTGTTATAACTCAAAGTCTGTGCTTAGTCACCACAAAGTAAGTACACGTTGGTCATGATGGGGAGAAAAAGCTTCTTCGGTATGGATTCCTGACTCATCCTGTGCTATGCCTATGAAAAATTATTTGGAACACCTTTATCTGCCTTTCTTTTGTCCAATTAGATAGACAATGGTTTTTCCTCAGCATATTCTGAAAGATCCTTCTAAATACTAATTCCCCAAACTGATTACTAACAATCTTTCATAGGTTAATCTTTGATGTTATGGTTGCCTTTATTTTTAAGTACTAGAGGGGCAATTTTGTCTTATCAAACTTTGGTCAGTAATTCCTATTATAAAAATGCAAGTCTACTCTCGGAAGCTGATAGGGGTGAATTGCTGGATCTCAGGAATTCAAGACCAGCCTGAACAAAAGTGAGACCCTGTCTCTGCCAAAAAAAAAAAAAAAAAAAAAAAAAAAAAATAGAAAAAATACCTGGGCCTTGTAGCTGGAGATTATAGACCCAGCTACTTGGGAGGGTGAATCAAAAAGATACCTTGAACCTCAAGAATGTGAGGTTTCTGTGAGCTATGATGCCATGGCATTCTACCCAGGGCGTTGTTTACCCAGAGTGAACTATGATGCCACAGCACTCTACTCAGGATGACAGAGTAACGTTCTGTCTCAATTAAGAAAAAAGTGAAAATCCTTTGGAATTTGCTGTGATATAGTAGACTAAGAAATTCTAAGGGCATTAGTGTTTCTAGGGAACATTTCAGCCTGAAGAAGAATTAGAAAAATACATCATAGGTTAAAATATGTGACTTTCATATAGTTTTTATTTTAATTTTTAGAAAATCTGTGAAATGACTGCCCCCACAATTGGTACAAATAGCTAAATCTCCCTTTGTTACATGTAACATTATCTATCTAAGTCATGGTATATTTTTGTGCTAGAACAACCCCTAGCTGGTTAGTTAATTTTGAAGCTTTTTAAAAGTATAAATCAACTGGGTCATTATATTAATGTGATCACTGAACTAGGAGCGAAGTCTCTAAGGCTGAGCAGCTATGAGACATTAGCCAAATCCCTCCCTCTCTCTCTCATTTCCTTATCAAAAGCTAAATGCCTCTAATGAACTATTTATATCACAGGCTTATGGTAGAAATCAAATATAATGATGCATATAAAAGCTTTATAAATACTATTATAATCATGACTACATACCATTATAAATATTACTATTAATATTATGACAAGAAATAAAATATAAATTATTTTATTCAGGGAGCCATTTTCATGTTGAAGTAAAGTATAAAAATAAACTGAAAGCATATCTAAATAAATTAGGAATTTGGGAAAACATTCTTTAACTAAGATAGTGTACAGCCAGAGTAAGGACTGGAGTTGAAATAATTAGGCCATCCCACTGCATCAAGAACATCCAAATGTAGTTATTTAAACAGTTAGTTGAAATCTTATTTTTCAACCAATGTAATAATCATTAAAAAGCAAGCCCCAATTATAATAGTTCTTAAAAAACAAACAACAACAAAAACAAACAAACAAAAAAAAACAAGAAAAATCTTATTCTGATCCAGTGTATAAGAATCTGTCTATTTGGGAATAAGTGAGATCAATCAACAGTACCAAACTACTACATCGTTTGATGCAGTTCGAATTCCCTCTGTATGTCTTTGTATTTTTGTATTGTGTGGATTATAACATAACCTAAAGCAAAAACCCTAATCCCAAATTACAAGTCACTGCAGATTTTCTTAGGGAATTTTTAACAAATATACTATTTTGCCAGACTGTACTTTGATTGCACAGCAATCCTACAGTGTCCAGGGGAGTTTAGTTCCACCATCCACTGTGGATACAAAAATCTGAAAATGCTCATGTCCTTATGTAAAAAATATGGACTATTTGCACATAATCTATGTACATCCTCTAGTATACAGCAATTTCTCACTTATTTCCCTTGATAGGTTCTTGAAACTGTTACTGTAAGTGAAATGACATATTTCAAAACCAATTCTATCATAGACTAATTTGTATAAACAACTGTTAAGTTCCTAAGGCATTTTTCTGGTCACAAACACATCACCATTTTTTTTTTAATTATTACCTAAAACACTTTTGTTATTCAACATTAAAATAAATGTGAGCTATGCATGCGTTTTTAAAATATTAACCAAAAAAATCATTTACTTAATTTTAATTAATAATTGCGTGACACCACCAGTTATGATGGTGGTCGGTCAAACCAAGAAATAAATATTTGCAATGCGAGAATTGTAATGAACACCTCCTCCCAGCATGCAGTTCAAAAACAATCTACAATATGGCTAGCTTGCTGAATGCTTTCATATCACATCATTTATTGCCACACAATTTTGTGATTTCTATTTACACATTTTTATTTGGAAAATTTTAATTCGTTCATTAATTCATTTTTCAATCTGCTTATTCAATTCAGGGTCACAGGTAGCCAGAGCCTATCTTGGCAGCTCAGGGCTCAAGGCAAGCACCAGCCCCCAACAGGACACCATTCCATCATAGTGCCCCTAACGTACTTAACCATACTCATTCACACTGGGACCACTGAGATGCACCAATGAACCTCATGTGCACATCTTTGGAATGCAGGAGGATGTTAAAATTCACCCTTACCTTTCTTCATGACTCAAATAAGACCTCTGGATAACTTTATTATTTTTTTACTTTATTTGTTTACTTTATTTATTTATTAATTATTTGTTGATCTCTGTAAAGGCATTAATGATTACAAAGATCTTATTTCCACTGAGTGAAAAGAGGACAGAAAATTTGATTAACAAATTTCTGTCTTTTGATTTATCTATTTTGTGATCAGACACAGAATTAATACTCACTTAAAAGAGACCATGAATTTGATAAGGACCTGTGAATTTTGTATCTGTGTTGTTATGCTTGGCTTGTGAATGAATTTTAGAATTGAAACTATAAGCTATCTGTATCTGTTTCTATGTTTAAAAATTCATAATTCAGGAAAGTCTTTACCTCTACCCATGTGAATATGCAATATATTTCTGACCTCTGGGTATTAATTAGATTTTAAAATTTCTTACATTAAAGGGGCTCTATTGTGATTGGCTTAAAGATAAATAAGTCAATATATAATTGGCCTTCCCTAACATTCTCAGAAATTACAGAAACCGAACCTGAAATAATTTCAATGTGAACAGAAGAGGTATTCTAATATAAACAAGGTCAAAAACATTTTAAGAATTCATACTCACATAATTTAAGTAAAATTTTAGAAAAAAAAAGATGAGTTTAATAATTTTGGTTTACTGCAAAGAACTATGGTTTTTCTGAGTTATTTTTATATTTTATCATTTTTATAGTATAATTATAGTATAATTCAAGTATACATTTTAATTCTACTTTAGTATGTTATTTCTAAACTTACAGGTTTACTGATCAAATAAGCTAATAATATTCCCTCTTAATGCTTAATAGTATGAAAAAAAATTATTTTGGGTTTAATAAAATTGAATTACTATTCTAACAAACGTTATCTCAATAGTAATTATATTTTCTAGTATGTAGGTTTAAAGATAATTTTCAAAATCTTAAAGATAATTTAACCTTGGACTGTTACTAAATTGAGCCAATTAATGGGTATCCATTAGATATTTAGATAATTTTAAGTAAGATAGAATACTAAAACACTAGTTACAAAGAGTAATTTTAAGTTCAACTTTCTTTTGCCTCTTACATTGATGTGGTATACAGAAGATATATATATATGTTTATATATACATATAAACATTATAATACATATACATGAATGTGTTCATTTTTGCCATTTTGAGAAATTGTGCTACTACAATAAATATGTTCTTATTAAGAAAAAAAGGAAAGTATAGCTTTGTTTTAAAGTAAAATGACTGTATTTTTCCATAATGAGAAACTAGAAAGTTTAAGATAAAATCTAATTAATATAGTAACCTGTAAAAGGGTCATGAAAATAAATTTTATTTGGATTGTTTAATGCTGGCTGAAGGTCAGACACTATAATGGGTTTACTTATTAGATTTTCTAAAAGAATTTGTGTTTACATTTTTTTAGCATATTGATCTCTTTAAGAGACTATAAATGGTTTTACTTTACCTTCTGAGTAATAGACCTTGAAGGCAAAAATTCTATCTTATCAGAATAAATTCCTGAGCTTTATGTTGCTTTATCATGTTCTTGATTTTTTTAAGGTGACTAACACTTTAGAGAGAACTAACAATCACGTTACCTCCTATGTTTACTTTTAAATCCCTTAGCGTCATTTTGATTAAATTGGAATTCAGGTATTGTTTCTCAGTAACCCATGATTCTACATTAATCAAATATCCTGACAACTTTGATATTTTCCCTTTTTAAAATCAAATCTTAAATAATAACTTTTGCTCCAAAAATTGTCATTGAGACAAAGAAGAAATGATATTAATGGGGAGGACATCTCTTTAAACAGAGAACTCAGTGGAGACATTCAGTCTTGCCAACTGCACATCTATGCTAAAATAGCGATCAGCCTACTTGGTTTTAACCACAGGTCAAAGAAATCATTATCTCATACTCCCAAGAACTTCTCTTCCCTAAATTATTATATCTCTTTAAATTATAACTTTTTCTCACAAAAAAAGATGTTCTATTGTATTTAAAAGATTTCTCTCCATCTGCATGAACATCCCCTCCACCCCATTTTTCCCCTAATGAACTATATGGTTCTCATCCAGGAGTATGTGGGATGCTGAGTGCTTTTTCTCTCCATATATCTGCATGATCCACTCTCTCAATCTCTTCAGTTTCTATTTAACCTTTACCTTATCAGACTTTACCCACACAATCCCCCCTCCTATATGACTCCCCAGCCACCACCAGCTATGCACACACTGCCTGTCCCCCAACTCTATCTCCCAGGTATTTATTGCCACCACACATGCTATATGTTTACTTGATTTGTGTTTACTGTGGGATACTCTCCACTGGAACTTAAACTTTTTAAGGAGAGAGATTTTCATCATTTGAGTCCCTGTTATACACACACCATTCAGAAAATGAAAAGATAAGTCACAAACTAGGAAGTGAAGTTTTCAAATACAAGTCTAATAAAGAGTTTGTATTTTAAAAAATGTGGAATTCTAAAACCCAACAATAAGGAAAGGACCAACTCAATTTTCAAACAAGTGGGAAGGGAGAGAAACTGCATAGATATGCCACAAAAGATGTTCAAAGATACTCAACATCATTATTAGGTGTATCAGTTTCCTAGGGATGTCATAAAACTTGCCACAAACTGAGTTACTAAAAAAACAAACAAATGTATTCTCTCACACCTCCAGAGGTCAGAAGTAAGAAATCAAGATGGAAAAGAGAGTTTGGCTGTACTTCATATAGTTAAACATATACTTACCATAAGGCCAACCTATCTCATTCCTATATATAATATTTACTGAAGAAAAATGAAAATTTGTGTTCACACAAAAACTTCCATGCAAATATTTATGGTGACTTTTTTTTTATTTTATGAGCTGTGAATTTGGTGACCTATCTAAGACTTCACTGTGCAATGGAAAATCACAAACATTTCCTCTTATGTTTTCTTGCAGAAGTTTTATAGCTTTACATGTTGCAGTTAAAAGTATTAAAGATTTTGGGCAGTGCCTGTGGCTCAAAGGAGTAGGGCTCTGGCCCCATATGCTGGAGGTTCAAACCCAGCCATCGCCGGAAACTGCAAAAAAAGTAGTAAGGATTTTGATTTAATTTTTGTATAAGGTCTAAAGTATGAGTTGAGGATGTTTTTTATATAGATATCCAATTTTTCTAGCACCATTTGTTGAAAAGATTATCTTTTCTCCTTTGAGTCTTAGCAACTCTGTCAAAAATTAATTGTGTTTGTATTGGTATGCTCCATTTTACTACATACCAAACCTTTGATGAAAATCACATTTGTGATTGCTGGAGCTTTATAATAAACTCTGAAATCAGTTAATATTGGTCCTACAGCATTATTTCTTATTTTCAGAATTGTTAAGATATTCTAGTTTCTTTGACTTTCCCAATACTAAACATTTACGAATCAGCTTGTTGTTTTCTATGACAAAATCCTCCTAGAATTTTATTGGAATTTACATTAATTCTATAGATCAATTTAGAGAGAACTGATATCTTAATAATATTGAGTCACAGTATATCTTTCTAGTTATTTTGGTCTTTGTCAATATTTTCTTTAGTGCTTTGTAATTTTCTGTACAGTAATTCTCAATTAATGTGAGATAGTAACAAAACCATTTTTCTACCTCTTTCATGTTTACATGGATGGAGCTGGAACATATTCTTCTTAGTAAAGTATCTCAAGAATGGAAGAAAAAGT
>CAUYPK010039844.1:0-10548 GCA_963574355.1 Loris lydekkerianus | reverse complement strand
ATTACAGGATTGAATGGCAGATCTATTTTTAGATCTCTACATGAGATCTAAATTTTAAAGGTAACTGGTAGTTTTTAAATTCTGAGAGGAATGAAATATTGGGATTTAAACTATTGTAATCTATAAAGATTCAGATTGTATTGTTTGCTGATTTATTCATACTATTTCTAATAATATTAATAATAATAGTAAGTGCTACAAAGGGCTCATTTCAAAGACAAACTAAACATTCAAAGCACATTCAAGAGTCACTTCTCCAGGTAACAGAAATAAAAATGAATTTATCAAAACAATTGTCCTTTTAGTCATTCTGGAGCCTTCCAGATGAATACTTAGATCTTAAGACATATTTCTGCCTACATTCCCAGCAAATTTTAGCTGCAATCTTTTGATGTCAGTTTTTAATGGGGAAAAAGAAGATTTTGGTTATGTACAACTAGGAAGGATAACACTTATTGAAAAATAATTTCAAGAGCCAAACTCCCTGGGAATAGGATGCAAAAATGAAATTTATTCTGACTCCATGTCAGCCGAGCCTATGAGGGCCAACAACCCTGGGGCCCAACACATCCTAAAGCATGCTAGACTGGTTCACAGAGCCCCAGGGACAAGCAAAGACTGCCTGAATGCCTGCTCAGATTGTTTGTGGGGAGCTACTTCATCTTCTTTCTTTGCAAGTGTACACTTAAATGATACTTGTGTAAAATTCTACTGTCTAATACAGTCTCTGAGGTTGAGGTGTCACGCCAGGTCTCCATTCCCAGTTCCCCCTTTCATAATCATCTTTCTCCCAACTTACACAAGTTACGTCACTCACCCAATCCAAATCTTACCATGAAGCACCAATAAATAAATAAATAAAGATAATTCGAACTGCTAATGTCAGTGAAACCATCTTGATGGAGCATCACAAACCCATGATAGGACTTTGTGCTTTTCCCTGTCTTAAATATATTGCTCTTCCGAGTATAGCCTGGCACAGGAAAAAAGGTATTTTGACAAGTGTTGCTACATTGTGGAATTCACATTCTTCATACGGTGAGGAGGCAGTGATGACAGTTTTAATTTAACCACCTCATTGCTTCCATCACTTGAAAATTGCTAAATACATCATTTCTGAGAGAGCCCAGAGAGCATTAAGCAGGGTGCGTAGGGGAGAAATGCTGGAAGCAGGGGTGCTTCCTATCACCCAGGTGAGAAATCCAGGCTCCCTGCGCTCACCTGCCCTCTCTAATAGAATTTAGAAGTGAGAAGGTGGCTATGGGATTGCATAGTAGTACATTTACTTGACTTGAAAAATGAAAGCAGACATTTTCCTGACAGGAAATAATTCTGGTTTAGCTGATCTGATAACCAGTGAGGACTGGCCTTTGTCAATTAGATTATGTGCATTTTCTACAAACAAAATGAGTTATATATTTAAAAATATATTTAGAATATATAATAAAATAATTTTATTTAAAAAATTTCGATCAATCTGTTTGTTTTCTATGAGTCAGGAATGGACCCTATATCTCAGAACTAGATTGAGTCGTTTATAAAAGGGCTCCAGCACCGTGGCTTCCTGCAGCTCAGCAGAAAGGAGCTGGCAGGATGCAGGGTGTGTGGAAGCTGAAAGGTCTTTGTGAGCAGCTGGCTGCAGAATGCAGTAGCAGCCGGAAGCCTCAGTGGAACTGTCTTCAAGAAACCCATGAAGTAAAGAATCAATCATAAACAACAGCCATACACAGAGGGCGCTGAGTCCAGGGACATCTGTCCCTTCCACTCTCTAACCTCCTCCTCAGCTTGTCAGGAGAGACAGGCAGCCAAATGAATAGGGAGGCGAGGAGGGGGAGAGAAAGAGAAACATGGGCCAGGAAACGGAGAAGCCGACCTTCGCTCCCTTCACATTTCTAGGCCTAAAATCTATTCCAACCGGGACAACAGAGAAGTTTCAAATGGATTAAAAGTATGATTTATGTGACTGTGGTACCGGACTGGACATTTTAATCATGTAACTAGTTCTTGTGACTGAAAGTGACTCGAGAAATTTTGTTACCTGAACGAATGGCGGAGTTATGGGGCCTGTTCAAGGTTTCATTCATACATAATATTTTACCAGAAGGACTGAGAAGTCCCCAGATGGCAATTTTGTAGGGAGCAAGGGACGAAATCAAGTTGTTTCCTGTGTTCACGTATGGAATCCAGGCCATTCAATAAACCAATTACATAAAAAAATCAGGCAACTTTTAAAGTATAGTCTTACTGTAAGGCTTATTTGTTATTGTTGCTGATGGATGGTGGCATGGCCAGTAAAATTTCACATTTGCCTATCTCTATTTAAAAAGGTACAAAGGGAGATACCATTTTAAGAAATTATCTTAGGGGCTACGTTGAAAAATCCTAGTGTCTTTGAGAACTACTGTCCATATCAGACTGCCTACCCATACAGGACATGTTCAGTACACCCAAGGGACAGGTTGGGCTGCCTAAAACCCTCTGACAAAGGTGTAGGGAAAGGAGAGAAATTGGATAAGATGGTCTGTGACATATTTCTGTTTAAAGTTTCAATTTGTTCATGAATAGGTAGCAGGTAAGAAAGGACTCATGAAGGAGAATCAACTAGTAAGTAGACAATTTATCATTAATTTTTTCTACGACCCCCCCCAAAAAAAGAAAAACCTAGAGCAGTCATTGAACACTTAAAATCTAACACATTTGAGGACAGTAGAAAAAGCCCATGTGGCCTGCAAGAAAATGTAGAAAGGGACCTTGGTTCTTCTTAAGGATTTTATTTTAAGCATTAAAGTCTTAATACAGTCTCAAGAAGAACTAAATAAAGGTCACACAAATTTGCTGTATGCTCTTGCAGGAAAGATAATATTTAGGAGGGGTGAGAATACGAACAATACAGTTATCCATCCCAGTGTCGAGTCTACCTCAAGTCGCTGCACATGCCACATGGGAGATCCTACGATGACTGCCACCAGCCAGACCACACCTGTAAAGATGTTAAAAGTCATCAGAATAGGCCTCAGCTGAGCAAAATACACCCATGTATAATTCTCTAACCGTCAAGACTCCCTATATTCAAGGCAGCCAGTCCCTGCCCTAGAGCAGGGCAGTGGTCTCCTCCATGGTTCTCACTTCCACTCTTTCATCACCCTCAAAGTTGCTGCTGGAGAAGTCAGTCTTTTTAGGACAGGACTTAAATGTCTGACACTCTTTTGAATGTTCTGTTGCCTGTAAGATAAAACTCAAATTCCTTAGTACAGCCCATGAGGTTCTCTGTAATCTCACTTGCCTCTTCTTCCTTGATTTCAGTCCCAGGTCTTCGCACCCTTGTCTTTACTGAGGAAGCTGGCTTCAGTCCCTCATCCGGAAATGCACTGTGCTTTTTATGCTTCATGCCTTTACCCTGGATCAGCCATCCCATCCCACTGTCTATTTTCCAGGACTTGACTTAAAAGTCACCTTTTTAAGGGAACCTTTGTATCCACAAACATTTCCTAATAAACTGACCACTAATTCCTTATTGTCTCTAGTGCAGTAACTTCATTGTCCTTACTCACTTCTTCTCAACTTCCTCTGAACTCAAGGAGGGCAAGGACAATGCCATTTGTTTATTTATTGATTGATTTTTGTTTTCTTAAATAAGATCCAGGGAAAAGTCCTGGCTGTCATAAGGGCAGATCCATGTTTATTGAATGGATGGATAACTTTAAACATGACAGAAACTGCTCTCTATCATTTCTTCTTAAAATCCAAAGTCCATTATCTTAAGCACAGCATGAGAATTATTTTCTTATTTAGAAAACGAACACCTATAACTTCAAGAACCAGGGTGCTCTTTTCAAATTCCCTGTCCTCCATGAGTTTTTTGAGAGGAATTGCTGGAATGATGTGCCTTTAGCAAAGAAAAAAGAAAAACATTACGTAGAGAGAATCAACCCATGAATCTTAACAGACTAGAAAGAGAACAGAACCAAGAGCCTCAACTTCAATTTGGGGGAAAATTCCCCAGATAAATTCTGCTTGCTCTTTCTATATTGGGTGGACCATTAAGAGTATAATATTGCTTTGGGTTTCAAGGAACTGAGACTCACTTATCCCTAACTAGGGTTTACTTTAAAGAAACACATGAATGGACGCTGAGTATAGAAAATCATCATGATTCAGTGATCCATGATATTCACAGGGTTCGCACGTCTCTATGTGTGCCTCTCACTAACTCTTTCTCTTTTTTTCTCCCTGTGTCCACATCACCATACACCTCTATTCTAATCACATATAGTTATATTATGTCCAGTGATTTTTCCAATTTTTAGCATAACTTCTGAGAAGTCAAGTCAAGTTGATGTAGTTCATTGCCAACCCTCCTAGTCCCCTCTACATTCAGGGATAGAAGAACTAGGGTTAGATCAATATTCCTGAGAACGTGACCACTGCTGGGCATGAAAGCCTAGAAAGTCTCTCTTGGCTGGAGCCAGGGGTGTGGGCAGTCTCAGCTGGAAGGAACATAGGATATAATAGATAGGGGCTGACAAGGCTGGTTTCCAGTGTAACAGAGCTGCAGGAGATGTCAGGCAACAGTGAAGCACAGTCCCCTTGGGGAGATGAGTCAATTTGATTTTAAAACCAGCTTGTCACCTATGACTTGAGTAGAAACTTCCTCAACTGTCCCTTATCAACTATGCTTTCAGATGTTGAAAGCCCCTCCACTTCTCTTTCCTTTTTAATAACTCTCCTTCTCCATGTATTCCTCTCCTCACCCTCTTCCTATCCCACATGCTGTTTTCGGATGTTCTGATGTTGGATGTTGTCAATTATTAAAAGCCCAGAGATCTTTGCATTCTTTGTAAGGAAGATATTACATAAACTTGAAAATAACTAACTAAAGCTAATATGTTTTTCCCTAGTGATCTATTTCTAACTATTTAAAATGAGTTTGGCATTGAGAAACCTCCAGGGGCTCTTTCTGTAATTCCAGAATCCAATACTGGCTAAATTCTTACAGCAGAAATAAATGTTTACTCATTCTTCTCAAGTGAGATATCAGTAAAAATTGCTTTCTTTTATTATCACAGTAGTTGCATATAATACCTATTATTTTCTAGCTATGATAAATTCAAACCACTGTGAAGCCCATTAAGATTTTAAATGGCTCAATTATAATTACTGAATAGAGAAGTTACTCCATTTTACTGCACTAGGCTATACGAGATTGCTTCAAATTTACCATTTATCATGAAGTGTGTGTCTATCATGACTTCTCGAATCACGTACAGTTACAGAAAGCTGAGCATCCAGGAGTGTCTAAAGCAAAATGATGAAGTGGGCAGAATCTGTCTTGGTCTGGTCTTCACTGCTCAGTACCCATTATCCTCAGCACCCTGGACCCTCTACTACTGTGCACTTACCACCAGGGTGGCTCTGAGCAGCACTCCTTGTTCTCCACTCTTCTAAAAACATTTTCTGCTCCCTATCAAAATCTACCTGCCCTTGTTATCTTTGCCTAGAACTTTCTTAGAAGGAACTTTACAAATTGAATGAGTGTTGGTGTGACAATGGCACTAACAGGTTATCCTAGATCAGCTGAAAGTAATGCTTAAAAGTTTAAGAGTTAAACTGAAGAATGATATGGAGACTGATAGATTTCACAGTGCTGGAGTGAGCATATAGGGAGAAGGGCTGGAGGAGGCAAACTCTCAAATTATACTTTCATAGTTTATATGTTAAGTAAGAAGCTATTCTTCTGGTTTATAAATATGATTCTCTTTGTTCCATAATAAAGAATGGCATTGGCACTGCCCTTGGCACATACAGTAGCCTCACCTAGCATCGTGAAAGCCCTTCGGTTGGTGTACTGCCCCTTCATTTTAAAAGGATGCACCAGGCCCTGGTGCCTTTCCACAGCAATGCAGGTCATAGTGAGAATTTCTGTCACAACAGCAGTACACTGGACAAATGGTACCATCTTGCAAATGAAGGCACCTGCAGTAAGAAAAGAGGAAAAGACATACATCAAAAAGAATTTTTGTCTTTTTGGAATCATCACAATTCATTCTGAGCCTCCATTCAAAAGTTTCCTGACTGTAATTACATTATAGACACAAAACAATAGAAAAGACTGCATTGGCTTAAATTTTAGTTTTCTAACTGGATTCAAAGTGCCTAAAAGCTATATACTTATGTGTGATAAGACAAGGAGAGGATAAATCAGTATTTAGCCATTGATAACGTGGGAAAAATCAATGCGACCTTTGCTTGGGGTAAGAGCAAAGTCAGTGTGAACTGGAACCCAACATCTATGCTAAACGGTAATCCTTGATTCTTCCCTTTTGTTTCCTTGTCAAGTCATGACAAAGATCTAATTCTTACAAAGATTACCAGATTTCTTATTTTATCTTTCAGTCTCGTTTGAATCCCTGTCTAAGACTTTACATAGGGATTATACCATTATATTCTTAACTGAGTTTACTTTCTCTAATGCAATGGTTTTAAACTGGTGGCCACTAGGCTAGATTTGGCCTGCAAACATGCTTCATTTGATTTACATAATATTTATAAATTATTTTGATATTGTCAATCTTTTAAAATGCTTATTCCATCAGTCTAGGTCATTCATCATTGTGATTTTTGAGCCTGGTCTGTCACCTTTGCTATTGAATTCAGAGAATCGTAAACACTGGGAATATGGAGTTGTAAGAGCCCCAAGAGGTCATGTAATTCCAATCCTCTCTTTTCTTTCCCAAATGCTCTGCCAAGCTCTACTCAAAAACAGGTTGAACACCCCTAATCTGAAAACCTGAAATCTCAAATGCTCCAAAATGTGAAACTTCGTAAGCATCCACGTGATACTATAATTAGAACATTCTGTATTCTACCTTATATGAAGAGCTGCACTCAAAACACAAAAAATTATTAAAAATATTGAACAGAGTACTTTCAAGCTATGTAGATGAGGAGTATTTAAAACATAAATGAATTTCAGTTTAGACCTGGATCCCAGCATAAAGATATCTCTCTATATATGCAAATATTCAAAAATAAAAAAAAAAAATTTAATCTGAAATACTGGACCCCAGCATTTCAGATAAGGAATACTCAACCTGCACCTCCCCAGGAGCCTCCTTGCTGTCACTCTTCCACTTCAGGGCTTTGCAAGGCTTTTCCTTGTCTTTGGAACGTTCTTCCCTAAGAAAACTCCCTCACATCCTTCACTTAAATCTTTATTCTAACGTCGCTATGATGGGTAACTCTATGTGTTAAGTTGACTGGCTTAAGGGATACCTAAATCACTGGCCAAACAGTATTTCTGGGGGTGTCTGTAAGGATGTTTCTGGAAGAGATTGGTTTTGAATCAATAAAATGAGTGAAGAAGACTCTTCCTCCCCAAAGTGGTTCAGCAATATCCCATCCGTTGAGGCCCTGAATAGAAGACAAAGGGGAAAGAAGGGCAAATTTTCTATCTCCTTAGGCTGGGACACTAATCTTCTGCCCTTGAACATCAATGCTCCTGGTGCCCAGGCCTTAAACTAAGATTTAGATCCAAACCATATGGTCCTCAGACTCTCAGGTTTGGAGTGAATCTTCACCATTGGCATTCTTGGGGCTCCAGCTTGTAGACAGCAGATCATGAAACTTCTTAGTCTCCATCATTGTGTGAACCAATCCCTCATAATAAATCTCTTTCTGTATATGTCTATAGATCCTATTGGTTCTATTTCTCTGGAGAACCCTAACTACTACAGTCACCTTCTCAATGAGGTCAACCTAGTCTGTCACATTCCCTTCCATTGCCTCTCACTCCTCATCTCTTATTCTATTCTTTTTCCCATAATTCTCTCTACTTTTAAAGATATATACGTATTATATAATATATATTTTACTAATTTGCTTGTCATTATTTATTTAAAGTATCCCAACCCCTGCTAGAATATTAATAACCCAAGAACAAAGATTTTTGTCTCCTTTTTTCACTGATGTATTCCCAGCATTGAAAATGGCACACAGTAAGCCTTGAACAAATATTCAGTGAATTGAAAAGAACCAATGGGTAGGAGGCTCTTAACCTCTGAAGGTACTCCATTTAACTTTGGAGAGGCTTTAACTGAAAAAAAAAAAATGCTTTAGTTTTGTTTTTAAAGTCTCAGAACCATTTTTTCCAAACAATGGCTCCTTATATATATGTAAGAAGCTTTTATGTTACTCCTAAGTCTTATCTTTTCCAATAATCCCTGCTGTTTCACATCTGATATGCTTTTCCAATATTTCAAAAGGTCCACTAGGGAAGGAAACCCACTATGGACCATGGACCATAGAGAAGGAAACCAACCTTGGTCAGAATGTGGCCTGGTAAAAGCAGAAGCTATGGGACTATTTTGCACCCAGGCCTAAAAATTGTCTTCTATGACTGTAACTGAAGTTTATATTAATCTTTTGAGCTAGAAATTTCAAATGATCAGTTTCTGTTAAACTTGGAATCAACTTGAAAAGAACTGGATCAATTTAATACAAGTTTTTGTTAACCCAAGAACCTCTTACCTCCCATCCTATGACTAAGGGAAAAAAATGTATTTAGAAATCACTCCAGATACACCCTTTCCAATCCTTTTGAAGAGCTCCAAATGGCACCCCAAGAATCAATCTTAACCACTCCCAGTATTTACTACAATTTCCTAATTCCCAACCCTGTTCAAAATTATGGCCCTTTTTTGTTTAGAAAGATAATTTAGATGCCAAGTGCAGGAATTTAATTTCATTGCTAATACATTTCACTGTGTTTTGATACTTGTTATTCTGTGAATGAATTAACCTATCTCAAATCTTGCTTTGGATGTAATACTTGAATAAATGAACATGTGAATAAATTATTAATCTGGATATTTAGTTATCTTCTTTTCTTGTAATTTCATCAAAATTGTTTCTATTCTTTCAACCAAATTGTTTATAAAAATTATTAAACAGTTCAGGGTTACAGGAATACTAGAAGAAACTTTTTATGGAATGGACATGGATCCATATGGTATTGACATACTTTAGATATCACTACCTTGAAAAAAAAAAAAAAAAGAATTTTTATTGCCATGTTCACTCTAGTGTTATCTCATTATAGTGTTATTCATCCTAAGTATGTTCATTTTGGTTATCATAACAGCATGGGACACCTGTTAGTTGATTCTGATACCAGGATATATTCTGAGCCAGGTATGGTGGCTCATAATGTTTATAATTCCAGCACTCTAGGAGGCTGAGGCAACAGGATTGCTTGAGCCCAACAGGATTGCTTGAGACTGCTGTGAGCTATGACATTCTACACAGGGTGACAGAGTGAGACTCTTGTCTCAAAAAAAAAAAAGGATATATTTTGATCCTGATTTATCTGAGCTATTATTAGTTGCTCTGAGCCTCAATTTCGTCACTTGTAAAAAAGGGATTAAAAATACCTGCCTGTTCTGGGCAGGGGACTTGAAGAGAAACTTCTCTGAAGAAGACAAGCGTGCGGCCTTCAGACATATGAAAAAATGCTCATCATCTTTAATCATCAGAGAAATGCAAACCAAAACTACCTTGAGATATCATCTAACTCCAGTGAGACTAGCCTATATCACAAAATCCCAAAACCAGAAATATTTTTTTTTTATTAAATCATAGCTGTGTACATTGACATGATGATGGGGGCATAATTCACTAGCTTCATAAACCGTTTGACACATTTTCATCACAATGGTTAACATAGCCTTCCTGGCATTTTCTTAGTTACTGTGCCAAGACATTTACATTCCACATATACTAACTTTTGTACATACCCTTGTAAGATGTACCACAGGTGTAATCACACAAATCCGCCTCCCTACACCAACCTACCCCCTACCTCCACTCCCATTCCAGCTTCCCCCGATTCTTAGGTTGTAACTGCGTTATATCTTTCATGTGAAAGCCCTAAATTACTTTCATAGTAGGACTGAGAACATTGGGTACTTTTTCTTCCATTCATGAAATACTTTACTAAGAAAAATATGTTCCAGCTCCATCCATGTAAACATGAAAGCGGTTAAGTCTCCATCTTTCTTTAAGGCTCCATAATACTCCATGGTGTACATATACCACAATTTATTAATCCATTCGTGGATCGATGGGCACTTGGGCTTTTTCCATGACTTAGCAATTATGAATAGGGCTATGATAAACATTCTGGTACAAATATCTTTGTTATGATGTGATTTTTGGTCTTCTGGGTATATGCCCAGCAGAAGAATTACCGGATTGAATGGCAGATCTATTTTTAGATCTCTAAGTGTTCTCCATATATCTTTCCAAAAGGAAAGATATGTATTAATTTGCATTCCCACCAGCAGGGCAGAAGTGTTCCCTTTTCTCCACATCCACGCCGACATCTCTGGTCTTGAGATTTTGTGATATAGACTAGTCTCACTGGAGTTAGATGATATCTCAAAGTAGTTTTGATTTGCATTTCTCTGATGATTAAAGATGATGAGCATTTTTTCATATGTCTGAAGGCCATGCACCTGTCTTCTTTAGAGAAGTTTCTCTTCAAATCCCTTG